>OMLB01008089.1:2345-15158 GCA_900302555.1 Myripristis jacobus | reverse complement strand
AAGAAAGAGGGGTAGAGAAAGGAATAGAGAGGGGGTGACAGGAGGGAGGAGGAATGGGGGAGAAACGAGAGTGGGAGGTAGAGGGGTTGTGGGTGGAGAAGGGGGAAGCAGAGCAAAGAAAGAAACAGAGAGAGAGAGAGAGAGAGAGAGAGAGAGCACATGTGGAAGTCATTACAGTGTGGGTCAAGACACAGTCGTTCTTCACGGTGAGTTTTGCCGGGGAGGGCCGAGGAGTGAGGAAACTCTCTGGCTGCGGCAAAGAGAGGGAAAATACAGATGTACAGAAGCACTGGAGGGGCCAGAGAAAGCACACTGCTCGAGCACAACGTCCATCTTCCCGAAAACAGACTCGAGAAAGGCTATGACAGCTTCTCACTGAGCCTGTGACAGATGCTGAGGGTAAGTTCAAGGAGTTCAGGAGGAAGGAGGAAAACTCGAGTATTCGTTTTGCGCTCCATCCTAGCCTCCATCTTTTCCTCAATCTCTCTGTCTCTTTTCTTTTATCCCTCCCCCTCTATATTTCTTCGATATTTTTTCTTTCCATTCCAGAGGGGCCCACTTCCTGCCTGATTTTTTTTTTTTTTGAAGAGAGAGAGAGAGAGAGAGGCAGAGAGGGAGAGAGGGAGAGAGAGAGATTAAATGACAGCCTGGCGTTAAAACTCAACATCTGGTAGTGCTTAGCAGCACACAGAGAACCAGGGAAGGAGGGAGAGCAGAGAAGTTAGAGGGACGGCTGGTGAAGAAAGAGAGACCAAGAAGAAGAAACAAGAGGTGGATTTCCGAAAGATTTGTGAAAGAAAGCCCGCGTCTGGTCTGATGTCCCCCGAAAGTGATGGTAGATGGTTGCAGGTAAGAATTAAAGGGATAGGAGGGAAGAAGTAAGGGCAAGAAAACGCTGCAGACCCTTTCTGTGTTGTATTCCCCAAGGGGTCACTGCAGCCCATATATGGTCACATGGGTCCCTCCCTCTTCCTCTCTATTTCTCTCCCTCTCTCACTCTAACCCCCCTCCTTCGCTCTCTCTCTTTCCCTCTTTTTTGTAATATCCCCTCCCTGAACGTGCAGCCAGTCTGTCCCAGTCGTCTGAGCGAATGTGCCACGTCAAGACTGGATACTCTACATGGCCGGCATGACCAAAATGGACCGCGAGGGGACCGAGAACCGAAAGGCCGACCAAAACAAACAAACAAACCAACAAACGTAGACCAAAAGGGGGAAAGCGGCGACACGGATGGGGGCGAATCACAGTTTTGGGGGGCTCGATAGACGGGATCCCAACTCCTTGGTGCCAAAATGGAGAGGGGCGAAGGGAGGGCACAGACGGCAGAGCTGCGAGCATCTGGAATGGCAGAGACACCACAAGGCCTGGCTCTGACTCCGGCTCCGTCCACCCAGTGTTCAGACTACCTGTTCATTGTCATACTGGTGTACAGTAGTCTGCACATTGGTTAGACTGGGCACGGACCCTCTTCTGTCTGTCTCTGTCTGTCTGTCTGTCTGTCTGTCTGTCTTTCTGTCTGTCTGTCTCTCTATGGGCCCATGATGTGGGCAATCCAGGTTTCAAAGATGTTTTTTTTTATCTGTTCCGTCTTCAGCCTCTGCTATTTTTATTTCTGTTTTATTTGATTCCATTTGTACTGTTAGGCATCCATGCTCTTCGTCTGTATTTTGTCCTATAAGTGCATTCTAACACCATCTTACTTCCTTTTCACTTTTTGTGGAATAAACATATATCACAGATTTCCTATTTTCCAGATTTGGACAAATTGCTGTGGAAATTAAGCCATGTAAAGATCTCAATCCTGAGCCACAATGCCGAAAAAGATTTAAGTGTAAAGCCAAAAATATGTTACAGCCTCATAAAATAGTAAGTTCACAAAATTTATTGTATAAGAGCTGAATGAGTAAGTGTGCAGGCTGCTAGCCTGGTGCTCTGATGAAGATGTGGTCCACTGAAGGGGGAGGAGCCACTGTGGCTGCAAAGAATCAAACACAGGCCAAAGGAACGTGGGCCAATCAATCAAGTGGAGTTTGAAAATACAGTCAGACACCTCCAGTGAAGTTATTTAGGTGGGCAGCCAAAGCAGACCTGGTAAATTTAATACAAAAGACACTGATGTATGCTGCATGGCTGTGGTGTCAAATGACTGCGAAGGGGTGGTAAGAAAAGTATTTTGCAGATGCTGCAATAAATACCTCAGCAAAAGCCCCCAATGTAGAAGGCAAATAGCCTGAAGTTGCTTTACATTTGAATATAGAGTCAACTTGTTAGCAAATTTAAAAAGTCACTTTGTTAAAAGTCTGTGTTTGTGCTGACAGTAGTGAGTATGAATCATGAAAAGTGAGAATGTACATATAACTTGGTAATATTTCCTCATTAATATGTGGGACGTAACTTGTAGTATCGACTCAAAACAGTGAATGGATCGTCATTAAGAAGTAGCTGTTTATGAAGCCGAAGGTTCAGAATCAGAAATGGGGGGATATTGATATTTAATAGAGGGGTTTCTCCTCGCTAAAACATTGAAGGCTGATGTTTGGATTAAAAACTTGTGATTTTCCTGCCAAGAATGTGCGCAGTTCCAAAGTAACTGCCAACCACACCAAGAGAGGGAGGAGGGTGCGTGTGTATGTGTCTATGTGTGTATGTGCATGTGTGTGTGAGACTATAGAAAGTTCAAGGAGTGTAAAACAGAAATATACAAGGCGACGCCAATGGAGTCTATAATTTCCTACATCACCACACTAACGTATCAAATAACAATCTGTAAACCCAACGCAGCGCAGTCCATGTGCTGTCTGAGCTGAGTATGCTTTCATTTATTTTTGTGTCTGTGAGTGAACATTTGGTTGGAATTGGGACTGTTCCAAATTTGCAAAAAAAAAAAAAGAAGCAAATGCTTTAACTCCCAGTGGAAAGAGGTGGAGAGAGAAGAAAGGCAGAAAATAAGGAGGGAAAACTACAACACAAAAGAAAAGATGAATGGAAAGAAAGAGTGAATGACAGGACTATGTCCAAATCTTGAACATCCTCCACTGAGTAATGTGCTCCGTCATGTTGATCATCTGTGTTTAAACAAGAGTATACACTCACAAACTGTCCGGTCAAATCGCCCTGTCACACCTGCCCTGAGCAATGGTACTGATCGACCAGCTGCTGTCCAACTGCCAGGATTAAACTAGAGCGATCAATCACAGCTGCATGAAAATGTGTTTTATATTGGAGGTTGGAGAGGACACTATTGTCTCTATCAGTCTGAGTTATTGTGAAATTTGACTACACTGTGTATCTTGTGGACTCTTGCAACAGCGCCCTGACAATGGGCTAAACAATGTCCAGTAAACAAACAGCAAACCAGCAAGAGTGGCGACTGGCTGAGAGAGTTGCAGTGTGTCTGCCTGTCTACACTTGCTGTGCAGAATATCCTCCAACCTGTACAGCAGGCACAGACAGGCAGATAGACATCAGCCTGCCAAGCCAGCAGAATGGACCAAATGCTGCTTTCTACCAATGCTTGATCATCAATGCCACACCATGGAGCGGACTTGTTTTCTTCCCTGACAAACAATCACATTGTTCCATTAATTGCTCTTCTTCTTCAGATCTCTTTTCACTGATGATTATTCATAAAAAAAATAAAATTCTGCTATCACCCTTTGAAGTTGGATTTTCCCTTACATTTTGCCTTGAGTGGCTTCAAGGATAGAAAAAACATTGTTTTCCATATTATAGCACATACATATTCTGTATCTGCTGGTTGCAACGCTTCACTGAATCTACATCATGCTTGACATTGAGTGAAATATTCAAACCCATGTTGCCTTTGTTTTATGGCTGCACCATTACATCACATAGAAAACAGCTATATGTCTTGTGATCATTTTGCACACATTTCCGTTAAATTCAGCATGACATATGTGGTATCTCTGGAAACCTTGGGATGTCCACAAAAATTCGAAATAAAGTTCTGCGTGGGTTGGAACAAAGCTCAGCCCTGCAGCATGCATTTGTAATGACAAATCCACCGATGGGACCGGCAGAGTTGAATTATGAGGGACACCTTTGTGTCTCCTCTCAAAAACACCCAAGAGACCAGTATGAGAAAACAGAGCCATATGGGACCAAAGACAGACCAAATCAGCACAGTGTGTCGATCCTCTATGGTCTGAATGGTTCCATTCTGCACAACATCAAAATATCAAACCCCATCTAGCAGTCTAAACAGTAAACTCTGAGAAAGAGCAGCGGGCTAAACTCACCTCATCGTCCTTGAACCAAGACAGGCTCTCAGCGGTCAGCACAAACCAATACTCTTTGGCTCCACCCTTGATGATGCTGATGTTGTTGATGGTCAGCCAGCCTTTGCGGATGACCTGCAGGCAGGGTAAGGTCAAAGGTCAGATAATGCTACACTGTCAAAAAGAGAGAAGAAATAAAAATGAAAAGGGGGGCAACAACAACAACTCTTCATCCCATAATGATTTCTACAGACAATTCACCCCCTTCCATTAAACGATGACAAAACCATACAACAAGTTGTGGGTAACACTCACCCAAATCAATCTGTGCAGATCATCAATGCTTAACATGTAATGGCATGTGTGGGGACGCCGGGTTAGCCGTGTACATGTGTGTCTTTGTGAGTTACTCAGACCCTAACTCGTGACTGTATTTCAGTGCAGTGTCATTCAAGGCACTGTGTTCACAATGCCACGGGCCGTGTTAGCTTGTTAAGTGACCATCGTGTTAAGTGTTCCAAGCACACAGTTGAGCATGTGTGTACTGAGTATCTACTGTGTTAGGTGTATTAACCCTACAAGCCCCACATAAACAAGCCAGTGGGCATAGCGCCAAGTGATAATAAGGTTAGCTTAGTGTCAGTCTTACACAGCCTAAGACTCACTAAGGAGGTTACCCGAATAATTGCAAAGCCTTTTGGTGTACAGCACAAATGAGAGAGCTCTTTTGTGACTGGATCTGTGATAAAATACTAGAATAAATCTTTTTTTTTTTTTAACCATAGGAGTCATTTTCATTACTGGCACAAGAAAATGATCAAATCTGGGTTACAAAGGGTTAAAAGAAGTTTTTGGTTTAGCATAAATTCTGTCAATAAATTCTGTCTAAATCTAGCTGGCAACCCCTTGTAGTCTGCAGGCCTTGGAGGTGTTAGAGAGTAAACCGTTTGAGTGTAAACTCTTACAATCAGGCCTGAGGCGGGAGGAGAGGAGGCCTGCAACAGGAAGGAACGAGGGGAATTCAGAAACCTGGTTGCACTGTAGAAAATGCAAGGCAACTTTTCTGGTGCAACATCTCTGCTAGCAAATTTCTCTGCCAAACTCTGGCCAGTTCAGCCAAAATGCCATTCTTGAGCAGTTAGGAAAAGGAGATTGCACTCCTTGCTCCACCCATGTGATGTGACAAGAAGAAGACAGAAAACGAGACGTTCCTACAAAGCAGTGCTGTACAGCACCCCGCAATGGGCAGAAGTGTTACTGCAGGCAGAAATGACATTGCAAACCGTAACCCACAATGAGCAATACTCACCAACAGACACCCATAAGAGGGCAGCTGAGATTCTCACTAAGGGATGGGGATGAAATGCAAAGTGGCACCTTGATGACACAGGAGGGGTTCAAACAAAGGGAGATGTCTCAACAACAGCACCAGTGATGATGGTGGTTTAAAGCAGTACCACCCAATTTGATTTCTTTTTCTTTTTCTTTTTTCCTTGTTCTTTGGCAAGGATCAACAAATTACCACCATACACCATTAAGGCAAGCAAGTGTGCACAAATGATGCCCAAATATGACATAAACAGAGCATGCATGGCTAAAACAGAAATTAATAAAAAAACACAGAGGGTTCACCTAAGATATAATATGTGCAGTGCAAATGATTTACTTGGATGAAAGAGAGCATCTTAGGTCATGTCTCTTTCACTTCAGCATCTCTCTCTCTCCGCAGTAGCCATCCTCCCACTGTGTGGGTGCAGCATGCTGCATGTACGCTCCCTTGAGCTTGTGCTTTTTCTGTTTGTGTGTGACACACAAGACGTGACAAATGCTCACCTGATTTCCTGCTGAACTCTGGCTCTTATTAGTCTGACTGCTCCTCTGCTGTGCACTGGGGCACAGAAACAACACAGAGATGACAGGAATAAAAAGGATGACAGGGAGAAAAAAACCATTAAGATACCGATAGTAGAGGAAAGAGAAAAGAAAAACAACAGCAGAAGAAGGCAGGGGTAGGGCTATATCTTCAATTATATATGTGAGTCATATGTTTAAATGAATCTCTTATTGATAGTCCATTAACTACCCTAAGGTGCTGCTTCATCATATATATATATAATCATGGTGGACTAAAGCTAATGGATGGCCTCTGGAGACAATTACTTAGCAAAGCCGATGAAGTCCTCGTGGTTAGTGTTGATGTAAGAGAGCTGAACATCAATCAGCAGCAAAACCTGCAAATATACATAGGAATAGCTCTATTTATTACATAGAGAATAAGGTAACTTAAATATGGTTCATAATTCCAGGAAATTACAATGATAGATTTGGATATAATGCTCCAGTTGTGTGTTTGTTCATGCATATGTGTGCGTGCATGTCATGCATGCAAGTGTGCAGACAAATGTGTAAGCACTGTGTCTTGTGCTTGCGAAGTAAGTAGACGTTACCTGGTCTTTGGCCCGACTCTCTCTGTCCCGGATATGAGCGGTCACAATTCTCTCGGTTTCTTCGCGCAGCCTGGGGAAGCACTCCAGCTGAAATCGTGTCACACACTTTGTCAGTATTCATCAATCCAAACTCAAACCGGTTACCTGCAGTCAAGTCCCTTTCTTACTTCATTCTATTGTTTCCTCCTTCCTCTGCTCCTTTGTTTCTTTCATTATACCAGCTATCATCCTCAAATCCATCATCCATCCATCATCAAAAGCCCTCCCCTGTCCTACATCCTGCCCTCCTTTTCCCTACTTTCCTTCCTTCCTTCTGTCCCTCCTCCATTGATTTAAGTCTTTATTTTGACACTTGTAGCACTGGGAGACACAGTGGAGGTGGCGAAAAGTTACCTTGTTGGAGCACTGGCGCACGGTGTTAATCAATTCCTGGATGACCATGTCCACGCACTTGATGCAGGGCTCCTTAAGCTTAACAATCTGCTTCTTCACAATGGCCTCAAATGCCATGTCTGGGGTGAAGAGCCCAGTCCTGAGGCCCACCAAGACAAAGACAGAGAGAGAGAGAGATAGGCACACGCAATAGTGATGAAGGCTATTTTCTATGTCTGTGATTAGATACCATAGAAAATACACTCTTTGTATAAGTTGTGTTTTGGTGGTATTCTTGGTTTTGGTTCCACATTTATCTCTGCTTTTGATCTCAATTTTGGTTCTACTGTTCTACTCATTGCAGAACTAAAGCGGCTCTTATTGCAATATTTTACTGTGATAAAAGTGCAAATTCTAAATAATGGACCTTCGGCTGTTAGTATTTTTGATTTATTTTCGATGAAAAAATTCCCTGTTTCTTTCATTTCAGTTTCTATCTAGCATGGGTGGCATTTTTTTTTTTTTTTTTTTTTTGGGTTGTGGTGGTCTACCGCCACTGAATCAATATAGAAACACACAGAGAGGCTGAGCTGAGTGAGGAAAAAAAAGAAAAAACAGAAAAATGGCATACTCCTCCCTCGTTCATATATTCCCATCCAAGCCATATATTTTTAGACTGTTGGCAAACCACATCCAAACATCTGTTTTGTATTTTTGTTAACCTGTCATGATGTCTGCCATGTTAACTTTTATGCATTTGGCTGTCTCTTCTGTCAACAAACTATAAAATGGAATGAATCATGAACGGGCACAAAGCAGAGAGCAGCAGCTTCGTTAGTGAATATATGCACGGCCTGTGCACTGTGTCTCTTGGGGAAACACTGGTGAGATTGGGCTGGCAGGGAGGTGCACACAAAGTAGGTTGAAAAATGGCCGTGGCACAGTAGAGGAGGATGTAGAGAGTGAAAAATGAGGGAGGAAAAACTTACAGTTTGGTAAAGAAATTCCCACCTGATACCATGGATGTTCTTTATAGCATAGCTAATCTCTCGGCGCATCTCCTTCTCATCACACTCCATCTGAGGGGGACAAAGAGAGAAAGTTAGAGGGCAGAGGACAGGGGAAGAAAATAACGGAGTAAAAAATGACAGAATCTGGATGAAAAATGACGAAAAACAAAGGAGGAAATGGAGTAAAGGTGCGAGAGGAGAAGCAAATAACCAAGAACAGAGGAGAAGTGGGACAGACAAGACACTGTGACTGATTTTAAAGCCTGTTTGTTCAGGTAAAGCACCTTGACCAGCTCAAAGGGGAAACGCTCATGAAAGATGCGGTTGATTTTAGCTCCACCGGACAGCTCCACTGTGTCCACCTGGTCTCCTGAACCTTCAATCCTCTTCTCAAAGTCCACGGAGAACTGCTGCACCATCCTAAAATTAAAAAAAAAAAAAGATGAAATCAAATGAAAAACAGCAACATAAAAAGCAGTGACTCTCATTTAAGGTGTCAAAGAAGGGGAATTTGGGATGAACAGTGCAAAAAATGTGCTTCAGTTGTTTCAGGAATTTTTCAGGGACAAGCATAAATACGACGGAACAAGGCAGAATGAGGCAGATCAGCCCACTAGTGTCAAGCAAATATGTAGAACATGAGGGAACATATTCATGAACACTGAAAACAAGTGGGTTTATCTCATCCCAGATTTTTCTTTCCATTGTTTTTTAAAAAACGAGGTTTTTAACTCTGAATATGAGACTAAATGACTTGTTAAGATGGAGATTTTTGTAGTGTAAGGGCTTATTTCTCCAATGTAAAGTGATTTTGCAGCATTCATAATCTTCTATGAACTGAATATAATGTACAGACACTTGTTGGGGAAAAAACAAAAACACAGAGTGCTACTGACTGCAACAGCTGCTTGGTCTTGCGGGACGGGTCATCAGGTCGGTATCCCCGGTATTCTTCGGCCTCCTTGTCCAGGGCCAACAGTTGGGACTGCAGCTTGCTACGGAACGCTGGCAGCGTGTCCCGGATGTGGTTGGTCAGTTGCTATGGAAACACAACCAAACAGCCAACCAAAATTAAACAAATAATAATCACCTGTGACATCACTAAGCAGATTATATTATGGGCATTTTGGCTCTATGGAGAGGTTTCCCAATTTAGACTGCAATGCACAGCACATCATTTCACTGTAATCAAACAGGAAGCCACACAGATCCAGCAAAACAAGTAGAAAGGATGTGGAATGCCTGGCTGAATACGATGCATTAAATTATTAACAGCTGAATTGTAAAAATGACAAAAGCTGTTGAGTTTTCCATCTACTGACAGGCTTGCATCACTGACGAAGGGGCACCGTATACAATGGAAGCAAATAAAATGGGTCACTGTCTTGTTAATTATGCAAAGTGCACTTGGGAAAAGCACTGGGAATGTATCTAGGATCACCTGGTTGAGCACTTTCTGCAGGCGCGGGGTGCCCATTTTTTCAGCCATGTGCCTGTACGCAGGGTGGGACAAGAAGAACTTCCTCTCCCCTTCCAAGGCTGCCTTTATATCTTTCTTCCCATCAATGTCCTTTTGACTGCGATTCACAACCCCAATATAACCTGGGAATGAATGAACAAAGACCCAGATTAAGAGAAATAATGGCTGATAATCCTGGGAGGTGACTGAGAGGCAGGGATAACATGAAAACAAGAAGCGGTGGCGAAACGGGATCAAATTTATCCCGTCAGTTGTTGCTTTTTGCCATTTAGCAAAAACACAGGGAGAGAGTGTGAATGTGAAAGATTAATAGAGTCCGACAGAGAGAAAATGCAATGAAAAGTGAATCGTTTTTCACTATTTAACACGCAAACGCACACACCTCTGCGCAGCGGCAGCAGCTTGTTCTCCAGCACATCTCGAGCGTCTGTGCCCTCGTCCATCAAATCTAGCTTGGTGATGACGCCGATAGTCCTCAGACCTGGTGAGGGGTCAAAAGGTCAAAGACTGGAAATGTAGAAATACTTTCTGCAGGTTTTCTATTTGGTGGCACTGTTTGCTACAATACAGGTGAGAGTACATGAGAGTAAGCATGTCCGTTTTAATCTTTGCACTTAGAAAAACATTCCCATATATGTTCTCTCATGTCTCATGTCATCATCTGATGAATATTTAAACTGACTTCTGCTTTTCACAAGATAGTCTCCTGTCCAACTCCCTCCACACTCTGTCCTGGGTTCTTTGTCACTTGAACCTACTACTCCTATCTTTTTTTTTTTTTTTAATCTCCAGACCTTTCTCTTTTCCTCCTCTCCATCCCGTTTGCCTCTTACCTCTCCCTTAAACTATATCCCCTGCTCCTCTAAGAGAAGTCCTATCCATTTCCTCATCCGCTCCCTCGTTTCTTTTCCTTTCACTACAACCTACTTGCCTCTCCTCTTTCCCCTTCAACTATCTCCCTCTCTACTCTTCTTCCTTGCTCTCAGGGTCAAAGTCTTTAGGCATTTAATTAATTTCTGTCCTCTTCCTCCCTTTACGACTCTTCCCCTTTCTCCCATCACCAGCCTCTCTTCTTCATTATACACCCCTCCTTTCACCCTCTTGCTTGGCTCCTTTCTTCTTCATATCCTGTCCTTTTCTCCTACTTCTAGCCCTCCCTTTCCTTTCATCCACCTTTCTTTTTCATCTCTCTTCTGTCTTCCAGCCTAATTCGCCTCTGACACAACCTGGAGTGAGCATCCTTGGACATTTTAGGGGCATTTATTCTGCTTCTTCCCTTCCCTTTTACCCATTCTTTGTGTGATTCTTTTCCTCCTCTTTCCTTTTCTCCAAGGTCCTTGACCCTGTAGGGAAGGTCTATTTTCACTTGCCCCCTCCAGAGAAATCAGAGTGCAGGGTCAACCACAGAACAGCACCCTTGGAGCTGGTACAGATTTAGTGTCTTGTTCAAGGACACTTCAGCAGGGCGTATATTTGCCGATTTGGGCTTGAAGCCAAAATATTTAACTTCCCAACCACAAAGCCACTTTTCCATCCCCTTTCCCAACTTCCTAACTTTCCCTGTCCTCCTCCTTTTACCCCCTTCTCCCTCCTTACCCCTCCTTATGTCTTACCCTGGGGATCGACGTCCTTTGCCAGTTTAAGGGCATCGGAGTTGGCCAGGTCAGTGTTAGCTGGTGTGACGGCCAGGATCAAGCAGCTCTCTCTGGTGATGAACTGCATGATCATCTCCCTGATCTGCTGCTCAATGTCAGCAGGCTGGTCACCAACCGGCACCTTGGTGATCCCCGGCAGATCGATGAGAGTCAGGTTCAGCACTGCACAGTCAGAGGAACACCACTCAGTCGAAGAATTGATCATGTCTGTGTGATATTTCTGTGACATATAGTTATTCAAAGGGGAATTGTTGTCTCTTTTACATTACTTCAGCTGTGTTGGCCCCCTGCAGCTCCACAGCTGGAAAAATCTAAATATTTGCAATTATAGCGCAATGGTGCAATTACAGAATAAATGTCCATAGGTCACAATGTGAATTTCCAAAAACAAGCCAAACCTTAAACAATCACACTTACTGGAAATGATCCTGAAATGGATCCTTGAGCAAATTTTGGATCAGAGAAAAATGACTAAATTTATCCCCATGGCTACAAAAAAAAAAAAAGCTACAGGAAACAGTGGATATTGCTTGGTTTAATGCCTAACTGTCAGATCTATCATTGCTCATCAACATGATCATGATCACCTCCCTCCCAAAATAAATAAAACAGAGAAACAAGACTTTCATTTTTGACTCCTAACATGATGTCATACTGAGGCAGAGACTACCTTACATTTTCCATTTCCATTCAAATGTGTTGTTCTGATGTCTTTGGATATAATTCATAAAAAATAAAATAAAACAAGCTTTCAAAACCGAGTTTATGACATCAAATAATGTTCATGAGAGCTATAATTTCCTAATGAGTTGGCCATAAGAATAGCACCATTATTTCTGAACCTGAAAACCTTCATAAACCTTGATAAAGTCAGCTTATTTCAAATTGGTTTAATTGCAAGTGTCTGGTTTTAGAGCATAGCAGTAAATACTCGCTGCTGCAGAGCAACTGATCCAACATATCTGAATGCTGAAATTAAATAAAGATGGAGACCATAGACAATCTCTTTAATTTCTACCAGGATGACCTCCGCTTCTTCCCTTAATATCATGTGGAGTCATTCATGCATCATAATTTAGCAAGCAAATCAAGCCCAAAACCATATGCTTTTTTTAATTATAGCCCGGTTGTTGAAATATGCACCACCAACTAGTCATGGAAAGAACAGGACTATAATGACTCACAGCTTCACATGGTGTACTTAAATATGTTATTGTGTGCTATCACATGACAGTGAAATGACAGAAGTTGGGAAGTGAAAGAGTCGGGGTTTCGCACCGTGAGGGGAGTAAACCCGCAGGTTGATGGGGACAGGAGATATGCCTTTGTTGGCCCCCGTGACGCGGTCGGTCTCTGCCTCGATCTCCTGACGGACCTCATCAAATTCTGTGAACTTCTTCCCTTTGCAGTGTAGGAATTCAGCCCATTCTGAGAAGATGCAAATGAAGAATACATAATTAAGATTAGTGGTGTGTGGGAGAGAGATTGTGGGTGTCGTGAGTGTCTTAGAGGAAAATACCACCAGTGTTAAAGGAAAAACAAAGCCAGCAAAAAAAAAAAGAAGGAAAGAGGCGTAAGATTGTGCATGTGGGGGTGTGTGTAAGTGAATGT
>OMLB01008080.1:23190-43274 GCA_900302555.1 Myripristis jacobus | reverse complement strand
TTTGTACTTAACCTCACACATCACAGCTAACTCATATATCAATGCTGCGTTGAGACAGCAGAGAAGGGATGCATGCCTATTTCTGGCTCAGTAGGAGTGGATGACCACTGTGCATGTATGTGTGTGTGTGTGTGTGTGTGTGTGTATGTATGTGTGTGTGTGAGGCTGTGAGATGTCATTGAACTTGAGGGAGGTGTATGTTTTGTGAAGGCTGTGGAAAGGCTGTCTGTATATTTAGATCCCTAATGCTAAACCACATGACAACACGTGGATGTACAGAGACAAACACACATGCACGCGCGCGCGCACACACACACACACACACACACACTCATACTCATGCAAAAGAACACACAAGAATGGTGTTGGCACCCAGGGGTTCGCATAGAGGCAGACAAACATGCAAAAATACAGAAACACACAGGCACATGCACAAAGAAACTGATATATTGCTACACACACACACACACACACACACACACACACACACACACACACAAACATTGCTGTAGGTCAGAGGGGACTACCATTCCAATCTTCTGTACAAATTTGTGATGAGCAGTGTGTTTTGCGAGTCCTTTGGGAACTGGCACAGATAATTAATTTGGTTTCATAAACTTCTGTTGCCGGATACTGGGGAGTGAGAGCTCCGAATAAACAAATATTTAAATTATTACATCCAGACATCATCATTCCCAGGTAATCCACACAGAGCAGTGACGTGGGCGTGTGCGCGCATATTGGTGTGTGTGTGCATGTGCGTGAATATATATCTCATGGTCGCATGTGTATGTGCACTCGAGCAAGTGGAAATGTGTATGCATGTTTGTTTTTTGTTTTTTTTTTATGATGGGAGAAGGCAGACGTCTGCTGCTGCTGCTGGGTTCCCAGGGAAATCAGAGCATGCAGAGAGAGAGAGAGAGAGAGCGAGAGAGCGAGAGCGAGAGGGAGGGAGGCTGACAAATAAATAAATTCATAGAGAAAGAGAGGGGAGCGGGAGGAAGAATTAAGGAAAGAGAGGGGTGGGGGGGTAAGGAAAGAGAGAGACAGAGGGAGAGGAGGAGAGAAGGAAAGACAGAGGCAGTGAGGAGGAAAAGGGAAAGAAAAGCAGAGTTTCTCATGGTAAAATGTTGACGCCAGGCTGCTCGCTGGCAGCTGACAGACGGAGAATGTGGCCTGCTTTCTGGGTTGCAATCAAATCCCTATAAACAGAGTGATCATTCACTCTGCCTAAACTCTACCGCATTCCTGCCAGCTACTGCGAACACACACACACACACACACACACACACACACACACACATGCACACACAAGCACGTTCACATGCACACATTTACACACAGATGCACGCACACACATACTGTTGTGAAAACAAAGAAAGGATATGAGCAATCAACACACACACTGTAGGTATGTGCTCTGTGCACAGTGGGAAGCTGTGTGAGCACATACACACATGTACAGTCTATGCATAAATGCATATAAACAAAGACATACCCACACACAGACACAGACACACACACACACACAGACCAAAAAGCAGAAGGTAAAGATTGGAGAAAGAAAATTACAAGGAACACAGAGCAAGAGGGAGATAGGAAGGTGCTGGGAATGAAAAAAAGATTATGTTTAATCCTGCACTCCCTTGGGGGTCAAGGCTGTGCTCTGGCATGGCTTTATTTTACAAAGGCTTCACTATACAGAACGTCACGATAGTTCGCAGGTGATGTAGCAGTCAGGACTTTGTCATTGTTAATGTCTGATAAGCTGCTTAGTGATATAATATTCACAGAAATATTCCAAACTTTAGAGGCAGGCGGTTTAGAGTAACAGGATAAGTGGAGAACTTTTGCACCCCAAGGATGGAATTTACCTTTTGATCTCAAAAGGTGAATTCCATCCCTAACACCTGCGTGTGTGTGTGTGTGTGTGTGTGTGTATGCTTGTGTGTGCTTGTGTGTGTGTGTGTGTGTCTGTGTGCACAAGCATCTGTGTGTGCCGTTTGCACAGTCACAATATCATTGGGCTGCACGTCAGAACCAATCAAGAATTTCTTCCATCTCAGTCTGGACCAATAAGCTTGAAGCTTACCTGTGCACTTACTCCACTCAGAGGGAGAAGCAGTGGGCAGGGAAATACCAAGTCAGGGAAAAGAAAAACTCTCATTGACTTCACATGCCTCTTAATGCCTCTGCTTCAAGGTCCTGCTATTCTCAGCCAGCTGCTGACTTACCCCGGCATATCACAGGCTTATATAGAGACTGTATTACCATTCACTGAAGTAATGGATTTGTTTTCGATGTAAATACCACTGGGTGCTGCTCCTTTTCACTGCTCATTTCTGGACTTGTGTTGTCCTCTCAGAAAGCAAAACAAAGGGCTTGAACAGCAGGCTTGCAAGAGCAAGAGCTCAATGACCGGTTGATTGATCATCTGATTGATTGACAGACCTTGGCCTGCCCTTGACGTTCGCGCCGAGCGTTCCAGCGAAGGGTTAGTTAAAGAGCTGCGATTGTGGAGCGGGGAGCCTCGACAAGCCCTGGCCGCTGTCACAGCAGAGTGCAGCAATATACAGATCATCTCTACAAAAAGCAGCATTTGCAAGAAGAAATAAATTCCCCTCTCAGTCTAAGTTTTTCAGTTTAAAGATAAAGAGTTCTGGGCTGTGGAGCTGGGTGGGTCCATCCGTCTCGCTGTCTCTGGGTGCTGCAACGACAACGCCTCCATTGTCACAGTTGAGAAATGGTTTCCCACTATTTGCATTTTTATTGATGCTCCAAATTGCAAATAGCTTTCTCCCCCTTCTGTCTTTGTCTTTGCGTTGGGGAGAAAAATCCCTCATTTGTTCAAGCCGGCCCTATATAAATCACTATAGCAGAGTGAAGTGAACTGAACTGATTTCTGAATAAAACATCAGGTGGCAGACAGAGTACACTGAAAATGGTTTTATCTCTTAGGCTGTTTTATTTGATTTCATTTTATTTATTTATTTATTTTATGTTATTTTATTTATTTATTTATTTATTTATCTGAAAATTGCTGTATGCTTTTCACTGTATTCTGCTGGGCTGTAGCTGATACTACTGCAAAAATAGGACACATACACAGGAACAGTGAATACACACATCACATTCGAGAACAGGCTCTGATGCCTTTGTGTCCCCTCATCGTCAAACACACGTGGCATTACATGCAATATGAAACAACTGGTCATCCAAGTTCAGGACACACTGATTGCTTTGGTGTTTGCTGCAGGAGTAGTGGAGTATTGATTAGCCTATAGCCACAGTCACTACCCTGTGTTGTCACAAACCACAAACAGTGCTTTTATTCTTTGTAGAGTGTAATTTTGTTTCAATCAGTCAATTACTGTGAAATTCCACAGTGACACACCGCTCTCTCTTTCTCTTTCCTGTTCTGTCTCTCTGTCTTGCAACTGTAAAGACTGCCAACAGATGAAATCTCATTGTTTATGTATTTATTCATTGTGAAGCAGGGATTACTGACTTTACAAGGTCGTTCAAACAGATGAGTGAATGCTCTATTGACTGAAATGTAAATACAAGCTCATATTGGGCTACAGCAACACAGCTAGAGCTACAACTGCTGTCTTCATTGTCCTTCATTGTCAGTCAAAGGTGCAAAAATGTTTTTTCTCAAACTGCTGATTAAGTTGACCAAGTTTCCGTCAGGGTCAGGGTGTCTACGGAAAGGGAAGGCTGAAAAAATAGATTGTTGACATCTTCGATTCAAAATCGGGAATCACTCTCAGTCTACGTTAACGTGACAGATGCACAATAACCCGTTTTACACACGCAACCTTTTGCGGTAAATGTTGCGGCGCTTATCTGTCTGAGTGTCATGTCAGACACTGAAACTGAGAAACAGACTGATGGCTGTGAGAATGCTTGTCAGCATTTCGCGTGAAACTTCCTTGTAGTTACAAATGTCAGAACACAGCCCTTCGCAGATCAAGCGTGCGCAACTACAGCTTTAGCGGTTTTGTAAGTCGGTAAAACATATGTTCAAACCAGACTCGTGCTTCATGAAAGAAACTTATTTTGCATTCAAGCAGAAGCAAAAATGTTGACAACTAAGGCATGTTGAAAGATATGCTTATGGTGGGAAATATAGTGCATGGAGGATGAACAGGCAAAAATCACAGATAATCAAACTGAAAACCCTTACCTTAGAATGTTTTCGTCCAATACAAATGACCACCATGTCAAAATGATAGATTAAGCGGGCCCTATTTTTTAACTGTGCCAGTCTGTCTGAGTAGCAGTTATTGTATGGGCTGTGTGAGAAGTTAATCTGGCAAGGTTGTTTTTTCCTGTGTGTGTGAAAGTGGCTATTGAAGCCTGTTCAGAGTGACAAACAAATACTGCCATCCTTTCTGTCTACTTTTCGCTGATCTATCCATCCTGTCTGCTCCACTCCTCTCACACAGTGTTCTGTCAAATCCCGCTAAGCTTCTCATCTCTTCATCTCTCTGCCTCATCCCTCTTTCTTCTCCTTTATCATCCCCTTGACACCCACGCACGGGGGGTAAAATGGAGTCATCTGTCTGTCTGTCAGAGTGAAAGGTCACTGGCTGGTGAGGGGTAGAGGACAGGACGGGAAGAAGGAGACCTCAAGGTAATCATGGGCTGACCACACAGACTGCGTTAAAAGGTTTATATGTATCTATGAAACCACTTATTGCTCTGATTTAAAATGATACAACAACATTTAATCCCAGAATGTCTTCATTTATGATTAATAAATATCTGATGGTGCAGAGGAAGTGGTTAGGACAATAATAAACTGAAATAAAAATAATTATATCCTGCAAAATTGACAGTAGCAGTTTTTCTATTGCCCACTTATTTGTCAGCCTAAAATGGCATGAACATAAACAGTTATGATTAATTTTTACCAGTAAAAACTCAGTTTGAGGATATCTGTAATGACATTTTTACTGGTAGAAATTCCACTTCAATCGTTTGCTAGTCATAATACTGGGTTGTTATATGTCTGTACAGTAGTATTATGAGTCATAATGCCAGGATGACAGATCGATAGTTTAATTTTGTTTAGTCATTATGTTACCACCGATTTACACGGAATCTCATTCTCTCTTATCTACAGTTCAGTTTTTACAAAAAGTCCAAGTAAAGATACTGTACTATTGCATGCTTCCTAGTAGAAATTGCAGTAGCAGATATCACTTTCCATGCTCTGACTATGATTCTACATATCAATAATTCATTCATTCAATGCACTCTGACTAATCACAGATGAATTCTATATGCGTATCTATAGCTGGAAATCTGAATTTATAAGCTGACATAATGAAATTAGAGATGTCACAAACTAGCATTCTTACTAGCATTACAGCTTCTAAAAATGTATATATCTATATTTGGACTATCCACTGGTGAATTGTACACAATAGGGAATGAGATGCAAGGTAAGTCAGTGGTAACATATGACTTGTTGAAATTGTTGTATGGATGTAGACTTTTTTTGTCTAATGAAAATTCAAATGAATGAATCAATCAAATGAAAGAATCAATCAAATGAATGAATGAATAAATCAATGAAGGCAGCAGTCTAATTCCATTTTAGTAGATGGAATGACCTGATTCAATTTCCTTGAGATGTAAAAATGGAGTTTTAACTTGTAAAATTTGAAAACTGACTTTTAAAGTTGGTGGGATTTTAGGCTAAAGTGGCTTGACATCATATTTTTCCATTTAAAGTTATGGTTTGGTACTCGTTTCCAGATAGAGGTTTAATTTAAGGCTGGGAAAGCTGGGATTATTATCAAATTTCTGAAAACAAATTGTGACAATGTCAGACATAACGCTACAAGAGACGCCCAGCATGGATCTGCATACTCTAATCTGGGTCTGTCTCGAGATAATCTTTGTATTTGATCCTCTGCGAATGAAACGATCACTGTAAACCGGCCAATTGTTTGTCGCAGATTTAATGTTGCGGTGAATCAAAGTACATTAGATGCATTTGTTTTGTATGCTGAAACTGGGGATCAGTATTCTTACTCTCTGGAGAAACTGGGGATGTGCAAGCAGCAGCACTTTTTTGGGTGAGTGAGAAATTTATGGGCTACCAAGAGCTATCTCTGATTCTTTCAACCATGCTCCTACTTGTTGCCTGACACTAACAGAAGATTCATTACTGAGGGCAAGGGCTTTTTTAGATTAACTATTTTTAAACGCTTTGTGAGCAACAGCACTTTCTAGGATGGGTGTAGCGCTTCTTTCATAAAGCACTTTTAGTTCAGCCTAGTTTAGGGAGGAAAATTGTGTGTATAGGTGACTATTTGGGTAATTTGCATTCAGCCAGCGACCTGCTGTCAGTATTCATGGACAGTTGGGCGCTGATAATATCACAAATTTTCTCTGTATTATCCCTCAGGCAAAATCTGCACCAAAATGAAATGAATGAAATGCTCATGGACCGCTGCAGTGACAAAACCGCCAGATTCTGCAGACTGCTTGCACCTGATAAAAATTTTACGTTGCCTCCACTACAAAGAGGATCAGTGTGATTCCTTTGAGAGGGGGGGATGTGCAAATCAAACCTAAACTGTGGAATGCAATTCTCTGACTCTTTCACGGCCACGCAGATAAATATGTTGCGTAACTGGTAAACCTTCTGTCTGGGCAATTTCCCACCAAATACGAGCAGACATGATGAAAAATTGTTGAGGTAAGGAATGTGTATGAGAATAGAGCAGACAGCGGGCTTGCCTTAGTAGGATAATTGGGCTATAAGGAAGAAAGGAGACTGGCTGGCGGTGGAAAGTAAGAGAAGGAAGGTGCATGAGGGAGACAGGCTAAAGAAAGGTGAGGAGAGGGATGAGTGAGAGTGAGAATAAGGGGCTGAAGAGAGGAAGTGAAGGGGAATGACGAGGTGAAGCACAGGCGAGGTTAGCCAGGGTCAGCGGCGGAGGGGTGAGGGAGAATGAGAGAGGGTGAGTGGGAGTGGTGCTTCCTAATCTTGTTGTTTTTCTGTCTATGATGTCTCCTGTCACACCCGGTTTGCCCTACACTTGTCTGAGTCCGCAAACACAGCACGCCACTCTCTTTCCCATGCAGCTCAGCACAATGTCAACCTGCCCTGTCCTAGCCACACCAGTGACCCTGTTCACACAAAGAATAACACTCACCGAGAGGCTCGCACAAAGACACAGACACAAACACAGGGACACACACACACACACACACACACACACACATTAGAACCTGCAACACAAGCAAATTTTCCAAATCAACACACATTCTACACAGACATTAGACGCTTCTATGTTACACACTGAGGAGCTGTGAACGGTGACCACAGTGGGAATGAATGAAGAACAAAGAAATGGAGATTTACTGGGCAGGTAGCTGCAAAAAAAAAAAAAAAAAAAAAATAAATAAATAAATAAAATGTGTGGATTCCTGACAAAAGTTGCATCCAAATCTTGCAATACAGAATAGCAGAATTTGAATGGGAACAACTTGGATAGCAAAAAATGCAAATCATTATTACCACAACAACAGCCCCTCCTACTGATGGGTAAGAATATTGCAGGCTGTCCTGTAGTCCCAGCAGGTGATTGACTTGTTGAGGCAGAGCTAGGACACTAAATGGCTAAATCACCTAAAGAAAAGTATGAACACGTATTGCAGTGTTAGGGAAAATGGTGAATTATTCTGTGGTTTATAAAAAGCAATACAGTATCCAAGCAGGAATGAAATGCATGCTTCACTAAGTAACCTGGGGCTATTAAAGAAAACTCTTGTCTTTGTCCCACACAGTGCTCACCTGCTCCGGTGAAAAGATCTCCTCACTTAATAACAAACCAACCACCAATGTTCATGAATGAGTCCTGATTAAGGAACAATTTGTTGATTCAACCACCAATTACCCTTGTAATTATATGCTCAGGGATATGTAAATTGCACTACTAATACTGTACATTATGCAGCTTAATCTGTGACCTGTCAAACTGGAGTGCCTGTTAGTTGGGAAAAATGAAGAGATGGAGTGTTGTGGCGCGGCACGGCAGCTCGGTTGTTAGCGCTGTCGCCTCACAGCGAGAAGATCAGGGGTTTGAATGTCAGCTCTGTTCCATTGTGTGTGAAGTTCACACACCCGCCCCGTGTTTGTATGGATTTCCTCCCTCAGTGCAAAAGCATGCACATGAGGCCGGCTGGAGACTCTAAATTGCCCATAGGTGAGGATGTGTTTGTGTGTTTGGCTGGTGATGGAGCGGCGACCTGTCCGCAGTGTTTCCCTGCCTTCTGCCTAATGCATGCTGGGATAGGCTCCAGGCCCCCGTGACCCCGCATGGGCAGAATCGAGTGTAGAAAATGGATGGATGGACAGATGCTGTGTGGTGTTATTAGATGTTTCGGAGCCCCTCCACAAGAGCTGTTTGTTTGTTCATGCGTACATAACACTTTTTCAATGCATAGAGCTCAGCAGAATGACAACATGCGCTCTTTAGGCTTCACATAGCCCAAAATGACAATTTACAGCTCTGCTTTAAAATATGTGACTGGTTTATTTCCAATAACAGTGAAGACATCGGTGGCAGAGACATGGCCTGAGGAGGTTTGCAAATATGATCATTTGTGCAACACCTTATCCCAAATGATGAAGAATTTCAAATGTCTCTAAATTAATCTTGAGACGTATCCCAAAACATTGAATTAATCTGAAAGTTGATACAGAATGTAAACAGCACTTTTTCACACGTTTTCATCTGTGCTTAGTTAGCATGGAAGCAATAAAAACTTGCCATTGCCATTTAGCAGTTTTGGCGGTCTGTGCGTAGACTCACCAGTAGCAGCACAATAAAATGCCTGCCCTGCCGTAAACAACGACTGTGTAGCTATGGCGACACTGCAACGCAGAACTATAAATCAAGCTTAAAAGCCCTGAGGAAGGGAAGTAGACTGTGTGCTGGTATGGTGCAGCCTCATATGTCACACGAGTCTCACGATCACACTGTGGGAAAGTGAGGGAGGCTTTGTCTCTCTCATACGGAGCATGATTTCATTTGGTGTCATTGCCACCCTTCGTTATTTAAATGAGTCATGTGACGTACACTGGAAACTGCTTTGTGGATGGACCCAACTTATTCTTAGCTTCCTGTCAGGGAGGCTAAGAATAAGACATTTCTTGTGGTGTGATTAACCTGTGAGACTCATCTGTCTTGTGAGGCGGCGTATAACAGACAGTATGGTAAAAAGAAGCACTATCACACTGGGTTGGTGCGCGATTTGTTCATAGACCAAAACGTAGTTTGGTGAGTTTCTAACACAACAAGTGGACTGACTTGTTGTCCTAAGGGGGTTAGTATCCAACCCTAACCCGGTTGTATCTACTGTATGTGATGCTCTGGTGCATCACTTTAGAACATGCAAATCATGTATTTTTCCTCATCAGGCATTGCTTCTCAAAGATATTACAGTGTTTAAATGTTTTAATTAGGCAGCATTAATTGAAGACACAAAATATAGCTTACTTGTGCATCCTGCTCCCATGTCATAATTGGTCATTCTCAATATTTTTCATTCAGTGCAAGGATACATTTATCAGTGAAGTCCTGCACACTGGGTTCATCATAATAGATAATAGATATACTGTACATAGATAATTAGAAAAAGCCATTCAGAAAAGAGATAGGGTCACTAATGATATCACGAATAGCTGGAAAAATCCTGAGTTGGACATGTCTTTATCAACATTCATGTGACTTTGGGATAAATAGGTATAGGAAAAAAAAAAAAAGGTGAAATGCCTCAGTAACATAACCAATCAAAGGAGTCTCTCAAATCCAGTGAGCTGTGACACATCTCAATGTAGTTTCAGAATCAATTACTACACACAATCAAAAAACAGCCGCTCACGAAAGGAGGAGGGTTTATCAGAAATAACCACTGCACAGGAAATTCTCTCCCAAGTTCATTGAGCTGTCACAGTGTAATTTTGGAATAAATCAAAATAAGCAACGGACATATAGCCGGTGAAATTGGACGAGGCTTAAATCATATCACCAGTCAATAGGACACCGTCAAAGTGACATGGGATCAATGGGTATATAAAATTAATAGGAAACTCTGTGCTGAGTCTGACAAGGCATCGCTCATGCCAATGCAACTTTGCGATCAATAGAGAAACATAGACAATTAGGAAAAGGACAGGGACATAAATGACATCCAACCAACACAAAACTCTGTGTCACAGATCAGCAGGGAAGCCAGTGGCACACGAGCAGATTTATAATGATCCAGCTAAGCCAGCTCTTCTCACGGATACAGGTTTTGAATAAGTATGTGCTTTTACTTTATGTACTTTTGATACATTTAGTTTAGTACAAGTGCGGTATGGCATTTCAGCAGAACTAGGTTATGACCATCTTCCCTCAGATGCAGCCTTGCGAGGACACCAGAAATGAGATTGGTTATGAGGGGCATCGGTTTGGCGTTAACACTGGAAGGGACATTTGCACCAGTATGCACATGTATGCGTGTGTATGTGTGTGTGTGTGCATGTATTTTCTCTCTCTCTCTCACTTTCTCTGTCATAAAGACATGCGTGCACATTCACACCGAAAGAGTTTGATTCTGCAAAACGTTTGCTTTATTCAGAACATATTTGCTTGTTTGTATATATTTGGGCTTGGCTTGCAGGTATTGCCCATATCTTGCATTTTCCCTCTCCATCTCGCTTTAAAAAAAAAATATTGCACCTTTTTCAACAAAAGACGCAAACCTGGCAACTCTGCAAGTCTGCATAGACTTAATACCAGGCGCTTTTAACCCTATGTGGAGTTGAAATGGGAAGATCGGTTGAAAAATATTCAGCAGTGGTGTCTCGTCGGGCAGTGGTGTCCTCCAGTGCCAAACACAACAGTGTGTCACGCAACAATGTCCCGATAACTAGGCCAGGCTTGAGCAACACTCCTCAGAAATGCTTATCCTCTTCCGCTTGGACGTTTACTTTAACAGCAAATGTCCGACAGATGCTCCATTGTTTCCATTCGCAGGAAGGGGACCGGAAAATCTTGAGATTGCCATGGTTTTATAAGAGCACGACACCACCTCTCACATCACTGAGTATCATATGAGGCTCTTGAAACAGCTGGGCCTCTTCAGCGCCTATCTGCTGTCCCAGGCGGTGCGTTCAGGAATGCAAGCCATCCAGTCACCCTTAAGTCCAGCCTTGACAAAGCTCACCTATTTCCTTGGACTTCTGTTATTACCAGACGAGGAGAATTTTGGGGTTTCTGTTTCTGATTCTTCCCATTTTCCACAGTAATTGGTGGCTTCTATCAGGGTTTTTTTACACCATAAGGAGAAAAAAAGCCTGGTTATGAGATTACCCTCAAGTCAAACAGTTAGTGAACAGACTGCAAGTGACACTACAGCTCCTCTGCTCAAGAGAATTCATGGTTAATTCAGTCTCTTCTTTTTGATGGTCCACTACTGGAAGCACATTTGAAGTCTTAAAAGAGTATTCTGACTCATTAAAATGCATAGTGTCCACAGAATGCCTTCGAAAAAATTTTTTTATTTTATTTTCCAAGAATCCTGAAAGACCAGTGAGCGTTAGAATGACGTGGCCTTTTGTTTCCACATGAGATTCCACCGCTGTTCTTCTCAGGCACTTCTTTTGAATTTTAGTTAATTTCTCTCTCTATCTACTGAAAGGGCTTTGTTTTATATTATTTGTGGTAGCGAATGTGTTCAGTCAGTGAGACCAGATGTTGATCATTTAAATCCCACTATTCCAAGCATCTCCCGATTTATTAAAACTGCTCTCAGAAGCCGAGAGTGGTTCAAATTAAAGAACCGCAAATAGAATTTTGTTTCATGTGTTGGTTTTAAATATGCCAGGCTAAATCTGGTTTGAAATAGCTGAAGCTGGCATCGTCCAAACCCCATACTGCTGTGTTTACTTTCTCATCAAAAGAAAAAAAAAAAGGTAGCAATGGAAGGAGTTATATACATGTGCACTTTTACAGTGCAAAACGGGAAAATGACATGTAAAAATAATTCAGCATGATGTGCTCAAATGATCCCCTAAACCTCAAAATAGAAACAAATCATGACTTGCTTATTTCTTTCTCAGAAGCCTCTCAGATGTTGCTCTCTTACACTCTCATGTTCACCAATCTCCCCCTCTCTTCTCTTCATGTTTCTCTTGTCTTTTCTCACTTTCAGACTGAGTCATCTTGTCAAACAGTGAACTTATTCTATGGTTGATGCCATAATAAAAGCTAAGTATGTACAAAAAAGTGCTGTAGCCTGCTGTGTATCAGGCATTGGTGAAGATGTTTGGAATGTCATCTGCTGAATCCTTAAAATGTCTCTATCTATCTGTTGTTTAAGGGCACAAAATTGCAATGAAACAACAGGAAACTTGACATAAACGCTTATGGAGGTATTTATATTTGAGTCCTTCTTTGATGCATACTTGTGTTCCAGTTTAGCTCGGAGCCCTGCTGAAACACAATCTAGATGCATGTTCTGTCTGCCGGAGAATTTCACAGGGAGAAAAAGAGAGAATGAGATGTAAGGGAAGGATGAAGGGGGGAATGAAGACAGAGAGGGGGAGAGGGAGCAGGGAGTGGCTGTTAGCAGTTGGACAAGCACTTGACCTTTTCGGTGTTTTTTTCCACACGCTGCTCCTTTCTTCGCTTTCGCAACACACACAGAAGACACACAAACACACACCCTTGGGCTGTGTTTCGCCCTGAGGTTGCCATCTGTATCTGCCTGCTTGGTATGCATTGGGCTCTGCCCCCAATCCCAGCCGAGCCTATTCTCTCTTAGCGGTTTGTGACTCTTACACTGCCTGCCATAAGTATGTGTGTGTGTGCGTGCGTGCGTCTGTGTGCACTCATGTTTTTGTTTGTACATGTTTTACTTTTTTCTTTTTTTTTTCCCTGTCTTGTGTGCGCTTGTTTGCTTTTGTGTGCATATGCATTGACGTGCATTTAGTTGTGTGTGTTTTGAGTGTGCACATGGGCCTGCGTGTGTGTGAATGTTGTACGGATGGTAGAGTATGACGCCGATTTCTTTGTGGCATCAGGAACTAATCCTTCAGTGTAGTGAGACCAGCTGTTATGCATGACAGTTAGGTAGCCTTAAGTGCTTCAGTCTATGCAGGCATATTTGTGTGTTTACACATGGCAGTATATGGCGGCATGCATGCATAGTTGACTTGCTGTGGCCATTTTTCAGTGCAGTGTGTTAAGTGTGACAGGCACGGTGTTGTCTGTGGCAGCATGTGTGTGTGTGTGTGCATTTGGGCTTCGGTTCTCCCGTCATGCCACGAGAGCACCACTTGAAAATTGAAATGAACCGAGAGATTGGATCAGCAGTATTTTTTAATTAGTGTAACATTTTGAGCATTGAACGGTTGCACGGGAAAGACTTGATGAGAATTTTCATATTTGCCTCCGATTCTGCATCCCGTCAATGATATTTAAAACTTAATTAGCAGATGATCAATAGTGTTTACACTGTAAAGCGACTGGGGCAGATTCTAATTAGAATATCCATACATTATTAATGACATTAGCAAGCTCTGAAATTAAAAGGAGACAACTGCCGCGTTCAATTAAACCAGCAGCAGCGGTGAAAAAGTGGTGGCAAAAGCTTCGGAAAGAAAGAAAGAGAGAGGGAGGCAGGGAGAAAGGTGGATCAAGGAGTAGCTGCAATGAAATGATGATGATCAAACTCCAATATAATCAAAGAGCGCTGGCTATGGGCGGCTGCAAGGCATCGTGATGTTGACTGACATGCCGAGGATATGAAAGCTTAATTATAATTATGATCTTGGATGATTCAGAGTGTAATGACTATATTTAATATCAGGAAGTACAGGCATTGGCCCAAGTTGCTGGCAGAGCTACAAGGGCTCATGGGTGTGGACTGTACATCAGCGTCCACTCATTAGAGGAGAAAAACATACACATCTAAGTAGGTCCTGCCAACAAATGCACACGCTGGTCAAAAAGCACCAGTCTGCATCATGTAAAGTGTGTTTTGTCTGTCCAGTTCAGGTTTCCATTTGTTTTGTGTCCAATTCCTGTTTTATTTTGTAATGTCCTCCCCATGTGTTTTTGTAACTTTTACTTCCAGTGTTGGTGAATGCCTCCCGTTTCACCTGTGACTTGTTTGCAATCACTCCCTGTGTGTTTAAAGCCCACTGTTTCCCTTATTCAGCTGCCAGATTGTCATTATCTCCCCAGTGTGTACATGCTCGCCTGCATTTTTTTATTTCTCTCCTTGTGCTTGCTTGCCTTGTTTTTCGACTTTGCCTGGCTTTATGGACTTTGGTTTTTGTTCGATTCCTCTGTACGAATTCTGCTGCCTTTGCTGACTGCCTTCCCGTGTATGACCTCTGAATTGCAAAGTAAAGATTTCTGTCTTACAAACTGTTTTTTTGGAGTTCTGTGTTTTTCTCTGCATCTGAGTCCCAGTTTTGTACAGGATCATCAAATTTCTGTCCTGTCAGAGTTCAAACGGTAGAGGTACAGTGTTTTATAGTTTATGGTGCCCAGATGTCCCGGTTTGTCTGGGATTGTCCTGATTTCAAGCTGGGTGTCCCGAGTCCCGACAAATATCTGTAAAACACTAAAATGTCCCGGTTTTCAACATTTGCTACCAAATGGTCCTGACTGTTTGCTATTCACACCCACAGTTTGAACTGAACATACACATATTATGCACCAAAATGTTCAGCGTTTTTCTGTTGAGTCAAGCAATACATTTGATGACCCTCGGAAGTCGGCGGTGTCATGTCCAACACAGATTTTGTTAGCAGATCCCATAAAGTGCGTGTACAGCATCTTGCTATACGAGCTGTTTATCGGTGTCTTTGTTCCCACATTGTTAAACAAACATAAACGAGTAATACATCAAATTGTTTAGCATTTTCTGTGGAAGAACTTGACTGGCCCGCACAGAGCCCTGACCTCAACCCCATCCAACACCTTTGGGATGGACTAGAACCGAAACTGCGAGCCAGGCCTTCGTCCAACATCAGTGTCTGACCTCACAAATGCTCTTCTGGATGAATATGTAAAAATTCCCCAAATCGTCCCAGACTGGAAGCTGTTATAGCTGTAAAGGGGGGAGACCAAATCCATATTAACGACTGTGGATTTAGAATGGGATGTCATAAAAGCTCCTGTAGGTGTAATGTGTAGGTGGCCTAATGCTTTTGTCCATATCGTGTATGTTATATTATGCCAACGCAGTCCTTGTGTGTGTTTTTTTTTTTTAATTTAATAGTGTTATTATACAGTTTTCAGATAAACTAGGCTTTGGTGGATTTTCCAGAGACAAAACATTTTTTTGAGGTGCTGTCCATGGTTTTTAAAGGTGCACTCAGTAGATGTGCTAAGTCCTGGTGTAATTGACCCCCATTGTGAAAATATGGGCACCCTATAATAGTAGGATTTGTCCCATGAAGTCCCACTGATTTCAATATTAGTGGCACCAACATCTGGCACCAGTGAGAAAACAGAGATGACACTGGGCTATTCTACTCATATCCAATGCTCAATGGGTGTCTATTGTCCCTCTTTGTGAATAAAATCTGAAGATCTTGTGAGTTTCAAGGAAGAACATTTTTTATGGCAATCAAATAATACATCACAGACATTAATTGGCTTGGCACTCCCTTCTCTTTCCTTTCCCTTGTGGCCAAAAACACTGCAACCATTGTTCTGACAGTCAGAACATTTTTTTTCTTTTTTTTTTGTTAAACTAAAGAAGCAACACAGATTTAGATGTGGTCTCTTAACTAGCTGAGACTGAACGTGACAGCGTGTTAAATTTCAATAACCAACATTTCTTTGATTTTTCATGGATGAACATTTCTGTCTAAACAGAGTGAACTGCACAACAGCACAATTAAGTTTTAGTGCGGATTTGTTTTTGATCTGTGTAGTTCTGAGTGTCTGTGGGATTTCGAATGGAGTTTTCTTATCTCACCTCAGCTCCTGACCCAAAAGTCACCCAAATTAAACCAAAAGTGTGTGAAGACGATGACCATTCGCCAGCAGATGCTCTCCACACCTCCTCCAACTTGCCATTTTCCCCCTCAACCCACCATTTCTGCCTCAGTGTAGGCGAGCAGCAGCGAGATCCGAGTCTGAAAAGGAGCGAAGAAGTAGCCCATTAAGATCATCTTAAGTTCATCTCGGTTCAGCTGCTGCCACTTGCGTCAGGGGAGTAAGAAAGAAACTTCTGAGGATGAAATGTAAGAAACTCTAAGTTAGCTAATTACAAAAGGAGCTTAAACACTCATAATTAGCCTTTTCTGTTGTAGTATCAGGTTATCACAATGTCATGTCAATGTAATTTTAGAGGAAATGGAGGAGAAGTGGAAGAGAGCAGAGTTAGAATGGAAAAGCGGCACTTACAGGCTCAGCTGGGAATCCACTTGGATCATTCTGGAGCTGTTAGCCCCCACAGAGGTTTCAATAGCCATTATAGAGCTCTGATGCAATACACATAGACGCTATAATTTGCAGTGAAAACGCAGCGAGTTGATTTGTCGGCTGGTAAATTACTTTTGTGAGAGTTAGACAAACTCTTCAGACCCTGATTCCTGTGATGTCAGAGCTCCGCATAATTATTTTTAATTAAACTTGATGATATCTTTGAGTGTTGTAGATGTTTCGCAATCTATATTGTTGAGTTTCTGACTGCGGGAACTTGTGGCTGAATTATAGTTTGCATTGTCGTTATCAACTTCGTGAATGTTTTTGTTCCCAGGTCTCAATCTTGAAGACATCTAAATCTCAGTGAATTACATAATTACGTGATTAAATGACGGATAAGCGCAAAAAAAACGGAATGGAAATTAAATCCAAAACCGAATGAAAATAAATCCTCCATCACTCTCGAGAACAAAGTGCTCACAAGATTTCACTTGGTTCCATATTTCATATCGCTAAAAGTCTAGTGAAGTGAAGTGAAGTTGATCATGAATGCAGCATTCCAGTGCAAAGTTTCAATAATGCTGTTTTAATTGGTCCTGCCGAGGTGAACAGAGTCCTATTGAAAAGGATCATGCGACCCTGCGGCTCAGATGCAGGATGAATTGCTGACTGTGTACAGTGTGAGTAGTAAGCACTGATACGATTCTCGGTGTCATTCATCAGAGGGTAATAGATGTGCCCAGCAGGCCAGAAAACAGGAGAGAGAGAGGAGCAGAGGCAGCGGGGATACATTCATTTCATCTGCGACGAGAGACAAGAGAGACAATATCAAGATGTTTGGGAGAACATCTTTCACCGTCTCTTTACTCGGGGCTTGTGTGCGTGTGTGTGTGTGTGTGTGTATGGGAAAGAAGAAAGGGTAATTTGATTTTACATCCCCGCTCTTGCTGCAAGGGTTGGGGACGACCAGGCAATCTTGTCCACTGACCTTCCAGTTTCACTTAAGCTTTCAGCCTTGAAACACTATCTCTGTCCTCTCTCTCTCTCTCCCTCTCTCTCTCTCTCTCCCTCTCTCTCTCCCTGTCTCTTTTCCTCTCTCTCACTCACCCTCTTATCTGTCTTTCTATCTAAAGTATTGGTATGTGGACACACATACACTTAAACGCACACATGCACGCACACTCTCATTCACACAAACAGCAAGCGCTCTTGTATGCACACACACACACACACAAACACACAAACACACACCAATATTGTCTTGTCTCACTCTCGTAATTAAGCCTTCATCATTGATTCCGGGGATGCTTTTGCCCATGTAACCTAATACCCGCAGTAACATTTCTTGCATTTATAACACAAGTGTGTGTGTCTGTGTTACTTTTGTGTGTGTGTGGGTGTGTGTGTTTGTGTGTGTGTGTGTGAGACACGATGTGATTGTGTTTCCCCTGGATTCTCTGATGGGCTCTCTGGATGCTTGTAGCGGTCCATTAGAGATCAATGGGATCCCTGCTCCTAATTCCTACTATCAGAAAGCCTCTCTGATGCTTATCTGGTGTGTGGAAAGGCAGTCAAGCCAGGCTCAGGCAGGTTCTCACACACACACACACACACACACACACACACACACACACACACACACACTCTCTCTCCCTCTCTCTTTCTCTCTCTGACATACATACATGTGTGTGCAAACACATACACAGGCAGACTTGCAAACCAACGCGCAAACACACACGTGCACACCCACAAACACCTGCAAACATACACACACTCATGCATGCATGCAGGTATGCAGCTATACACACATGCACAACACATACATGCATGCAAACGTGCATGCACACATACACATACAGTTCCCACATGCTTACAGATGACCCCCGACATAAGCACGAGTCAGGTGTATGTCTGTGTGTGTGTGTGTGTGCCTGTCTGTGGTGAATGAGGAAGAACTGAATGCCTATTGAAGCCTAAAGCAGAGATCATTGTTGTGAATGAGCCCAGAGGTGATGCTGGTTAGAGAGTGGAAGCAGAAGCTATACTGAGCTCAGCCTCTGTCGCTGTAACCCGCAGCCAAAGAGCCCGTCTGCACAGAGTCAAAGCTTGAAAGATACCTTGCTTCGGCTCGAGACGCACACTGTTTTTCTATGCCCTGTATATATGTGCATATGTGTGTATTTGTCTGTGTGTTTCTGCGTCTACGTGTGTGTACTGTTTCCTTATCAGCTGTGATTTTCATGGTGTGTCTGCCACTGTACTTGTGTGCTCTGGGTGTAATTTGAAGAGGTAGGTTACTGTTAGGGTAAAGCGATACAGCGGTAAACAACAACGGGAAGTGGAGGGAGAGCAGAGCGGTCTAGATTTCAAAGACTATCTCCAGCTGCTGTTATCGCTCAGAGTGTAACGAGACCTTTACTGGTCAAATCTCTCTTTCTCATCATTTTTGCCCTCGTGCTCTGTCCTCTCTCGTAACTTTTTTTTCCCCCCCCTCATCCTCTTGCCTCGTCTCGCTCCTTATCTCTTTCTCTTTTTCTCCACTCGCCTTCCACTTTCCCATCCTGGTTTTCCTCGTCGCCCCTCTCGTAACCTTCGATCAACCTCATCTCCCTGCCTTTCTCACTTGTTTTTTCTCTCACGTCTGGTTAGTCACATCTTTTTTCACATCGTCTTTTCTCTCACCCATCTTTCCCCTCTCCTTCTTCTTTTTTTTTCTCTTTCTTGTCACTTTTCACGCAGCTCTATACTCTACCAGAGACAGTGACTGCTCTGTAACCGGCAGGGAAACATGACAGGATGGGCAGAAAGCATGAAAGATACCTGACACTTTATCTTTTTGACTTCATCTTGTGCTATGCCGCACTGCCCTTTTTTTCACTTTCAAAAATCGAAAGACTTATTTTATGTGGACAAGTTTTATCAACCTCTGTGGAAATGTCAGATGCATTTTTGTGAAATTACAGCCTGAGCTCTGTCTCCGGCAGAGCGGCGGAAGCTAGCACTAACTTCTGAAGGGTGGGGAAAAAAAATAAATCCAAAGAGTGTTCCACTTGAAATATCTAAGATTTAAGCCTCTCAGAAAATTAACCAATTTAGCTAATAAATGAATTTTCACAATATATTCAGGCATGCTGTTTTTGTTGTTTGCCGCTCCTGGTTTGCTTTCGAGGCCCCAAGAGATCTGGGAAGTTTGAGATTAATTACTTTGCCTTTCTGGTCGAGCAAATTAAAGACAGCTCAGAAGAAGCCCTCATCACATAATCAGCCAATCTGTTTCAACCCCCTCCCCACACACACACACACACACACCACCACCACCAAACACTCTCCTGCCCCCACCCTTATCATTTGAGGGCATACCACTCTCATTTTAGCTCTCTGAAGATCGCTCCATCAGACAGGCTAAAAACAGAAAAACACTCCTCAGTCCTCCACTCGAAAATAGATTTATTGATACAGTTTTTCTTTGATGGAGGGCCAAAGCGGTCCCATATAAAGGTCCTTTCTAGCCTTGAATGTTTGCAGGCGTTGTTTTGAGGCCTGGGTGGCAGCGCTCATGGGTCCAGGGGTCAAGTGGCTGGTGTTTACCCCCAGGGCGGTGAAGGGAAGCAGGCGCAG
>OMLB01008076.1:2347-18768 GCA_900302555.1 Myripristis jacobus | reverse complement strand
TCACATTTCTCACGAGCCGTAAATGTTACACTTCATTCGTCACGCCAAACTTCATTCAAAAACCTGTCACTTTACTGCTGCCTTGATACAGGTAAATATACATACGTAGCAGAACTAAACCTATCATAGTTAATCTAGCTTACTCCTGTGGCAGAGTCGGCATATAGATCATTCACCGAGCGTTGCTAATTACAATAAAATCTCAACATTTTCTGTTCGTTCACTCGCCCTCTGGGGTGTGTTTTGGTGCTAGACGATCGCGGGCGTAACGGAATTTTGTCAAAGTAAGAGCCTCTCGGTGGATTGGGTGTATTTCTGAATTGTGGCATTCTCTCCATACAAGAGAACAGCACACACAGAATTTTCATGACAATATGGAGTTTGTGTATTGAAGACACTTTCGTCTGTAGCAGCCCCTGTCATCTTAGCCAAACGCCACTATTTACTTTGTTGTCACGTTTGCAGCTCCACACCAGTGAGCTGAATGATGGCTACGACTGGGGACGGCTGAACCTGCAGTCAGTAACAGAACAGAGTTCAATGGATGACTTTCTGGCCACTGCTGAATTGGCAGGGACAGAGTTTGTTGCTGGTAGGTGATCACACGATTAACCATGTACGCCCATGTTTATTACCACTTACAAACACTGATGAAAGTATCAAAGTATACCCATAGTCTCCAAAAGTTAAGCTGAATTGACTTCAGTCCTCAGTTGTCACTGCACCACTGTTTGTGTTATGATTATTATCAGGTCTTGAACACATAGCAGCTTGAGAGACAGCACTAGAGAATCTTTAACTACTTATGTCTTAAATGTCAGTGTGTTTATCTGTTGCACACCTGCCCATTTAATTCTGCTGTGTTTTATGACTTTTTCCTCAGAAAAACTCAACATTAAGTTTGTGCCAGCGGAAGCTAGAGCGGGCTTACTTACAGATGAAGAGAGAGCGAGGCTGAAGAAGCTGCACGAAGACAACAAGCACTTCCTCAGAATTCCACGACGGTAAGTGGCACAGATCTTATTAATTTAGCCAAACCACTTGTATGTTTTATGTTTAATTTTTCTAATGTTACATCTCTATTGTTATGTGTATTAATGTCTCTTTATTTTAAGGCCCCATTGGGATGAAAGCACCAGCCCAGAGGCTCTTCAGCAGGCAGAGAGAGACAGCTTCTTGGAATGGAGACGAACCCTTGCACAGTGTGTAGTGTTCTGTATACACAGACACCTTTCCTGTCAAAAGACCTCATGTCTCCCCACTGTATGAGCAGTAATCTGGTCCAGCAGTTGCTATCACATATGAACTTTCCACTACACTTACTGTTATTCTTAAGGTTGGAAGAGGAACAGAAGTTAATGCTCACCCCATTTGAGAGGAACCTGGATTTCTGGCGGCAGCTGTGGAGGGTGATCGAGAGAAGGTAGAAACAAAGCTCCGTCCAGCTGTCAATTTATACCTACATTTGATGGCTAAAACACTCTGTTGATGTCACACTCAATGTGGCAATGTTTTGATGTTTGTTTGTTTTTTTACAGTGACATTGTGGTTCAGATTGTCGATGCAAGAAACCCTTTGCTGTTCCGTTGCCCTGACCTGGTGAGTTAATTTCCTTTGCTAGTTTTTGGGTAGAAGGGTTTACTGCTGCGGGATTGTGTGGGTATACTGTGATTACACCATCACATTGTATCCTTGTTGAGTTTTAATGACACTCTCTCCATTTTCACCTTTTTTTTTCTTTTGGTTTGAGATGAAACCAGCAGGAATATTAAGACTAAGGTGAAGCTATTGTTTTTAAGAGTACCTTTCCTGTTGTGTGGTAGGAGCTGTATGTAAAGGAGGTGTCGCGGGACAAGGTGAACATGCTGCTGGTGAACAAGGCTGACCTGCTGACCAGGGAGCAGAGGAGAGCCTGGGCCCGTCACTTCCAGAGAGAGGGGCTGAGGGCAGTTTTCTGGTCCGCCCTGGCTGAGAGCAACAGACTGGATGCAGAGGACAGGGTGAGGAGGAGGAGGTTATGCTTTTGAATGGGGTCTTTTATTAGCCCTCAGTCATCAAAATATTTCAAGTGCTGGTCTGGCTCATTCAACCAATAGGCTGTCAAGGCCTTTACCCGTTAATGTCACAACAGTCACAACCTATGGCCTTTTTTGACTGTAAGAACTTAGCTAATTGAAGTTTTGCGGTATTCAGTGGGAGTGCATGTCATGTCTTAGAAATGGAAAAGTGTATTTAAAGATTGCACAGGGTTTGAAACAGCAAGGCATCGAGTGCACAGACAAACAGTGCTAAAAATAACGCAAGACTAAAAAAAGATTAAAAGAGAGACTTTCTTTTCACAGTTGGTTCATCAAACAGTAGAAAAGGAAACAAAAGGCAGTCCCTTAACTTCACATCCTAGGTCGCTGAAAGTTCTGGGTCACTCTTGACAGTCAAAAAGGGCTGTTAGTATCTCAGTGTTGTTTAGCTTTTTGAGAACTGCTGTTATAACCCAAAATATAAAACCTGACTTAACAGAGCTTGATAAAAGTAGATTGTCACATGATAGATTTGCATGGTTTGGAGAGATGCTTGCATACATTTGGTTGTTCCAGTGAAAACTCTGAAATGGTTGATGTCTGTAAACTTTGTATCAGAGACGCTAGTTTTTCTGTCCACAGGGCATAGAAACAGAAGAGCCAGAGGATGGAGAGAGTGACCCAGAAGACGAGGGAAAACTGAACGATGAAGAAATGAGTGACAGACAGGCTTCTGTAGAGGAGGAGCAGGAGGAAGAGAGCGGTGTCGAGGAAGAACAGCAAGAAGAGATAACCGTAGAGGAGGAGGACTGGCAGACCTGCTCAGAAGATGAGGAGGAGGAGGAAGAGGAAAAGACTGCAGCTTCACCACATGGATCCTCTTTCCACAACTCCAGCCGTCTGCTGCACAAGGACGAGTTGCTGGCCATGTTTAAAGCTGCTCACAGTGGGCCCACGTGTAAAGAGGGACAGCTGACAGTGGGGCTGGTGGGTGAAAATGGTGCTTGCTGCTAATAGAAATAGATTCCTGTCACTGAATGACATGCAGGATTACAAAATACAGACTTATTACAGTGGTTACCAGTGCATGGGTGGAAAGTTTTCAGGCAGTAGGACACATAGATAAGAAACTGAAAAAAACTGAAAACAGAGACAACAAGAAAAAATAGTAACTAGCTCTCTGGTTGCAGTCAAAGGGGCAAGGAAACTAATAAAGTAAGACTCATTATATGTCCAGGAGTAGACCCGGGAAGTGGCAAGTACCTCAAGGTACAATATGTATTACAATATGATTTAAATCAAAATACATGGCTATACTCTACTTAATTGACTGAGAATGTATAAAATAGAGCTTAAATACAGTATAACCTAGAGCACAACACCTGGATAGACTAATAAAATGTACAGTGTATTATATGATAAATTGGGTGGAAAACCAAACAGCTGAATTCACAATTTCCATTCCACTTCATTTAAACAGAATTAGCAAAATGCACTTAGTTATCACAGTGCACAAAAATGAACATTGTTGTAACATCATATGAAAATGAAGTGCATAAAAATGATATATATTAACATAAGGAGCTAGAGAATTCATATAGTGTTGTGAAAAGTAATCGCAGTACTCGTGATTTTACTGATGTATTTATTTTTTAAAGACGGTATCCTTTACCACTAGCTTGGATGACGCAGCTGGACATAGGTTATAGTGTTTGAAATAGTTCCAGTGATTTCCTATACTGGAAACCTCCAGAAATTCCCAGTAAAGCTTAGACCTGCTTTCTGTTTGATGGGTTGTGATGCTTGCTCTCAACAGGTCGGGTATCCTAATGTGGGAAAGAGTTCCACCATCAACACCATCTTTAGAAACAAGAAGGTGTCTGTTTCAGCCACTCCAGGACACACCAAACACTTTCAGGTACAGGCTGCCCTCTGAAGCTCTCCACATGGCCTCAAGGCATTCGTTACATCAGCAGGTAGCATAATGTGCTCTCCGTTGCAGACGCTGTACGTGGAGCCAGGCCTGTGTCTGTGTGACTGCCCAGGTCTGGTCATGCCCTCCTTCGTGTCGACCAAAGCCGAGATGATCTGCTGCGGGATCCTGCCCATCGATCAGATGAGAGACCATGTACCTGCTGTTTCTCTCATATCCTTTTAGTGCCACATGTGCACCAGAGCACGTATTGCTGAGTCACTTCTTCATCCTCCACATGCTACTTTTGTAATTTGTCTCCACTTTTGATGTTCTTAATAAGGTTATAAACATTATTGTAGCAGTCTCTTTCAGGCACTGATTTTTAAGGGTGCTTAAATGTGAATCTAGCATTTTAACATGAATAAATCATTAACACATTAATGTTGATACTTGAGTGAAATTACCATAAACAAATGAGGCCATTCTGAATTATTAAGTGCCTCTTGGTCACATATGAGAGAAAATCTGCTGCCTTACTATATGGCATAAAAGGAGATGCTTTATGAGACAAAATTAGGAGGAATGCAGAGCTCTTCCAAAACAAATAGCACTAATGTTTCAGTTTCCCACATTCACACAAGGTAGATGGAACGAAATCATGGAAATCTCTTACAACTTATTTGTTTTCAGTAGAGCCAAAGAAAACCTTTGACCAAAGAGGAAGAGATCCTCTTTGCATCAGGAAACATTTCTTGGAAATGTAGCCTTAATTTTTATAAATACTAATGCAATCAAACTTGTGCGTGATAGTTTGCCACCTGTGTTCATTAGGGTCTCGGTTTGTTTTAAAGTAACTTATTTGACACTGATGTATACTGTTTTAAAAATTCCAAAAGTAAAAACTTGTCTTTGTAGATTGTGAAACACAAAGCCCTCCCAGGTTCAAGAATTATGTGAATGGTTCCAGTGGTTAAGTCTTTAACATGAAAGTCACGTCTGTCAGACCATACCTCGACACGTGTTAGAAGGCACCTATGGCATCAACATCATCCGGCCACGCGAGGACGAAGACCCCGATAGGCCTTCCACCTCTGAGGAGCTGCTGATGGCTTATGGATGTGAGACAAATGCTATCACACACACACTGACGTTTTCTGTATAATATAGAGAATTAAATAACAGTAGGTCAGCTATGTCTACTTGTCAGCATGCAGCTCAGGATGGAGATGAACTGTGACAGTGATCCATTGAGCAGGAGTTTAAATGTGTGTCCTATTTTTATCTGCTCATTTTACTACTGTCGTTTTTATGCCCCTCTGTAAAGCACTTGATGAACTCTACATTTAGATAAGTGCCATACATATAAAGTATTCTGTGTTTAAAACAGATATGAGAGGCTTTATGACGTCTCACGGCCAGCCTGACCAGTCCAGATCAGCCCGCTACATCCTGAAGGATTATGTCAAGGTGAGTGCCCAATCTGGGTCAAATTTGAAAAATTCCAGTTGCAAATAGTTTTATCACTTATTGTAGTCTTTTCTAGTGGGTTGGTGGGGCTAGCCTCATGGGACCATGCAGAGAACAAAATCACTTAAAAGTATCTAAAAGCCAATTTATTGCTTTTATCTGTGATTGACAGCCCACCCTCCGGTACTCTAAGCATGATAAATAAGAGCTAAGAGTTATTTGCAGCTACTGGTTGATTCATGTCTGTTAGGTTTACTTTCATCGTTATACAACACAATATAGGTTTACCTTCATCATAATACAATCAAAATCTTGTCCTTAACACACTGTCTGGTGATTCCTTATAGGGCAAGCTTCTATATTGCCACCCTCCTCCCCATATTGATGCAGCAGACTTCCAGCCGCAGCACAGCAAGTTTCAGCCAGAAGAGCCCGACACCTGTGACCCCAGCCAGTCAACCAGCAAACAGCACAAAGTCAGGAGAATCGAAAACCTGGTGGACAAGAACTTCTTCCATCAGGTAGCTTCTGCACTGCTTCTGCTTCATCTTACAACATGGGAAAATTTGATTTTTTTTTTCTACCATCAGACAATCTGTATAGAGAGGCCATTTGTTATGTCATTGAATGCTTGACTTTTGGTGGGATCTCTCTTGTTAGGAGAACGTGCGGGCGCTCACCAAAGGGGTCCAGTCTGTGATGGGCTACAAGCCAGGCAGTGGGCCAGTAGGCCCAGGCAAAGCTGTGTCCGAGGTGCCGGTGGGCAAGCCTTGGAAGAAACACGGCAACAGGAACAAGAAGGAGAAAGTGCGCCGGCTCAACAAGCATCTGGACGCCTGATGATGATTCACGGACTTTCACATTACTGATCATTTCAGAAGGAATGGAAAAACTCTAAAGGATAGTTCACAGGTGATTCCAAAGGAATTGATGCTGACCTGCATCTGTAAGTAGATGCAAGTCCTTTATCATGTGAGTGAGAAAATGAAGTACATTATCTGTAATGTACCCTCATTGAAGATCACGGTAGTGCAATGCATTCCATCGGCTGGATCATCAGTACAGCAAATCTCACTAAAGTGGCCCTCATTGTGAAGTGGACTGGACATTCAGAGGATGTGAATTTTATGAATAGAAAATAAAATGCAAATTTTCTGTATGAATTTTGAAACTGCTTTCAGAAATGTACAACACAAGGTTTAATACACAGATGTATTGTACATGGGACACTGCCTTCACCCGGATACAGTTATGACTGGTAACTGAGCCAGGTGATAGAATAAAATCTATTAATGATGTATCACTTTCATGTGTCAGTTATTCTTTCACTACACTATTATTATTTTTGTTCAAGCTGCACAGTGTAATTGTGGGAGGAGAGAATGACTCATCTAATCATTTTGAGATGCTTACAACTTTCAGATCATTTATAATTTTTAAGCAAAGGGATTGTGAGTGTTTTGTAGGCCAACAACAAAATGAAAACGCTTTATTTGTTCAGGTGTAAAATTATGCAAAATCTTTTTCGTCATGTTCTCAAATTTGTTTTAAAGCAACACAATGGAGCTTAAAAAGTCTGTAGGGAGCACAGGTGAGCTCCTCCCTCCTCACGCCGACTCACCTGTGCCTCAGACGCACAGGTGGCCCCTGTGTTCAGCTGCGCGCTCGGCTGTGTGCTTCATTGATTGGTGTTATTGTTATCGACACGGAATGTAGACGTTTGCCAAAGATGGAGGGACGCACTTTGATGTCGGCTGGGCAGATCAGAGGCAGCAGCAACACGTCCCTCTCTGGTTTGATTGCTTTTTGCATGGACTCAGCCACCGCGTGTTTGTCCCTCGATGCGGACAAACTTTGCGTCCCCGTCGGCCTCAGCGCTCTTTCTGCGCTGCTCTTATTGCTGTCATGTCTTGTGTAAGTGCTTTTCGGTGCAGTGAGTGCTTAAGTAATTTCTTGGCATTAAACGCATGGCACTAAACCAGTGTTATATGTTGAAGGCTAATGTTTCAGAGGTGCAGATACTGTGGAGGGCAGCCAGGAGAAGCGGCGACTTGTCTCTACTGCCTCCTGGGGAACCTGTGCAGCACTGTCGGCGCCCTCCTGTCCAGGCAGCTGGCTCTTCAGGTGGCTGTAACGCATGGCATCCATGGGTCATGTTTTACACCCAGTAACGTCCTCTAACCTGTATACCCCCTGTCTGTAGGTTGTGATGAGTGCTTTTGCTGCTGCTGTGGATGTTGTGAATTTCATTTCCATCCTCCTCCCACTTTGCCTGTGCTGGAACTCTAAAGCAGGTAAGGACATACATGCCATAAAGTCGTTTTCACCTCCTTGACTGGCATTGCTTGTCTTCAGGCAGCACAGAGGTTTTTTTTTTTTTTTTTTAGGTCCAGTTGTAACAGTTTAGTTTGGCACACAGTTGGCCAAAGCCAGTAGGCAAAACAGTAAACGAACAAATGACTTATCAGAGAGCACCAACAGATAACCAAACAAATTTAGAAATGTGGCAGGGCTGCAGGAGCTCAGGAGCAGAGCTGTGCACAGGCATGCTGAGGGAGCTTCAGACTAAGAAAAAGGACACCTCATCTCCCATTTATTATCCCTATGCTAGTGTCAGATCATAACACTGTACAATATACACAATCACTCGTGTACATACATACTGCGCTCTCCGTCTAGGTACCAGGGTGTAAATCTGATCCAGAAAGTGTTAATGAAGTGCTGAAATTATGGCCGCTGCTCTAATTCATAGTGCATATTATAAGAAAAACAAAAACTGTTCACTAAGGTTATTCTGAGGCCTTAAATGCAAGTGGAGCAAAGGTGGCAAGTTTGTTTTATGCGCATCACTTTGCTTTGGGAATAGTATTATTTATTTAACATTTAATATTTAATTTATCTCATCACCTGTGGAAGACTCACTGCCATATGTAATTGTGTTTGTTTAGTTGCTCTGTCAATCTGGGCAACCACAGTGTAATGTTACAACAAGGGCAGTCATTTTACCTTACACTTAAGTTATATAATGGTGGTGATGTAATTTGGTCTAATAACAGTACTCCTAATTATAAGAACAACAGTATCTACAGAAATAGCAGTTATAGTAATTATTTATTTGGTCCAGAGGGGGGTCTCAGCCAAGGGGCAGGGGGGCAGTAGCTCAAGCCTCGTCGCCGTCCTGTCTGCATTTGCCTGCTCAGTAAACACCTCCTCTAATGAGATGTTGTTCTGCAGAGAGGATGCGCAGGGTGATGAGGAGGCGGAGGAGGCAGCACCTCCTTGCAGTGTGTGTGCTGATAGTGCTGGGGAGGGGGCTCCTCACTCTCAGGGTGGACCACAGCCCATCAGACAGGCCGCTCACTGGGAGGATACTGCTGTATGCCCCGCTCCAAGTAAGCACAAGTCCTGTGGTATGACCCAGACAGCTGACCTGACACTTCACATCAAAACATTAGGCTCACAAGATATTTAAAAGTCATACATTAATTCTGTGGGCTGTTCGTCTTGCCATGACTCTGTTGAAGCTTTGTAATTGAATCTTAAGTTTGGTAAATGTCTCTTTGTTGTTGCCTCATCTAAACATTGTCCTCTAACAGGACAACACGGAAGTTCTGGGTTACACACTTGGCCTGCTTTCCTTTGTCATAGCCTGCACCTCCAAGTTCCCTGCACTCTCCAGAGCAGTAAGACACATGCGTGTGAGATATGTCGTGCATATTGTCATTACTGTCCCAACATGGACCTTTCATAAAGAGTTACAACCTTTGAGGGAGTAATGTTTACATTTATTTTTCAGCGTAGAGGAGACATGGTGACAAGTTCTCCTGTGATGTGTGGAGTGCTGTGTTTTGCAGCTGGTGCCCTCTATGCCTCCGCCATACTGCTCTACAGCACTCAGTTTGAGTTTGTGCTAAGGGTCCTGCCTTGGCTGCTGTCGGCAATGTGCTGCGCCACCTTGGAACTTCTTGTATCCTTTGCAAACCTGCAATGTGGGCTTGTGCAGGACAATGGATAGAGCAGCCACGTAAAAGCAGAAATATGGACAGGGACATTTCATTTTAAATGTGATTCAGCCTACAGCCAGTTCATGAAAGCTTCTCCAATGGCTTTTCTTAGTGCTGAGTGTCTGGTCGGTCTTTTTCAGGAGAGATCCTGTGTCGCTCAGGAAGTGATCCGGTAGTGGTGAAAACAGGTTGTTTGGAATAAACAGAAGACGAACTAGGTAGTTAGCAGGAGCAGTGACAGTCATCGTAGCTATACAGACAAAGAAAAGAGCATCACCTACAGAACTTCAAACTTCAGCAAAAGAAAATCCCAGGCAAAAGATTGCCTCTGGGAAGTGCAGTGATAAAACACAACAGCAATGACTGGTGCTAAAGCAAAGATGTTGCAGATAACCACTAAAACACAGGACAGGACTACAATAAAAATTAGATTTAGATGATGTGTTCTGTGAATTATTATCCTCTCCTTGTTTCTAGACTCATTTGTGATTTGTTGACCTTTTTTAACACATTGTCAGATTCTTGTCACCTATGGGTGCAGGAGAGGAAGCAGGCAGCATCCTTCGAGGCTTTCACCTGACACAGAGAGCCTCTTATGCAAAGACAGTCCTGCCACGAAGAGAGAGACACAACAGCAAGTAGGTTCACCAGTAGAGATGAAGATAACTCTGCCTTAGGCCTCATTTATTTTCTTAGCCACTAATCTACAGTATAGTAGAATAATACTCTATTACATCTATTGTGTGGGCAATGTAAGTCTGACCCTTGCTTTTGAGGTTGACGCAGTAGAAAGCATATTATGCCAATACAGTAATATCTTTTTTATTAAGTAATGAAAACTAATTATTCTACCTTTTCCATCTAATCTTGGCTTTGGTACTGTTTTCAACCTTTTTGTGAAAGAAGAGAAATACCAAGAAAATGACTGAGATGGGTCATTACATGGATGTCAATGTTCAGCGTGCAAGAAAAGTAAGCAAAGCATTTGTTGTTGCACAAGCTGTAACAACAGTGTTCTCCTGATATGAAATTTCCTCTACTTATATTCTCTACTTGTTGCAATGTAGTGTCTCAAGCATAAACACCTACATTTGTGTCCCCAGGTATGTCTGAAGGAGGTGACGGTGTCCAGGGAGGGGGCATTGGAGAACCAGCCTCTGAAGAGGACAGTGCGAGTGATCCGGGTGGACGGCGTCTGTTCAGATTCCTCCTGTGACTCCTCCTCAGTCACCTCTGATCTGGAGGCAAGTACCTAAGTGGCACTCAGAAATATAAGACTTCAGAGACACAAAAGAACATATTTCATCGGTATTTGCTCTTTTTTTTTTTTTTTTGGTCTAGCTGTGTCCTCCATTGCTGAGCAGTAACCGTGTAAATAATGGGGTTTGAGGCATAGGATTCAGCCCTTTTTTTAATAACTGCTGAGTCGTTCTCATCCAAAAACTCAGTTTTTTTTTTTTATTTGATAAACCCATTCTCAATTGTCTTGAATGTCTGAAAAAAAGATTAAGTTTGTAATCACATGCCTCAGGGAGAAAGGTTTCAAAAACTATTAATTTCTGTTGGATTAAAACTGATGACTTCCAGAAACCACAGCAAAAATAACAGATTGATGATAGCCAATGAATGACCAGGACTCCAAGCCTGAGACAGGCCTTCAAATTGTTGAGCATTGCCCACCAGTCATGCACAGGTGTTTGTGCATGAGGCGTTTTCTGGAAATGCTTTATTTAGCCATGTTTAAGTGAAAGTGCATTGGTTTGGAACATACTGAACATGGAAATGGAGAGTCATGAGTGCATGTTTAGCATATGTTCAAAGTGGACTCCAGACACTGCTGCCCCTAAGGCAAGAGCTGTAAGTCCCACAGTGTGCCACTAGGTGGTGACAGCATGATGTCGTGTTGCAAGCCGCTGGTGCATCGCTTTTTATGAGAGAATGGATGTATTATTTGGTGTATGACTGATCTCCACTTGTATAATGTCACCTTGTGTGACCTGGTGTGATGACTTAAACCCGCCATATTAACTTTTTATGCACTTTTTCTGTATGAATAACTCAACTTTTATAGGCTTTTTATAGGAATATGTTTTTTCTGTTGTTTTTTCCCCCTTGTTACATTAACTAAACAATGGCTTTATGCTTAAAGGTATTGCGAATAGTGAAACTTTGAATAGAGCATAATTCTGTAACTCTGAGTAACAGCCAAGACCTTGGTACACCGCACAACAACTTCATTTGTGTGCCTCATGCATAAGGGAAGTCAGTCATCTGAGGTTCTTCCTAGAAGTCATTCGTCAACACATTATTATAGGATCAGTCTAACTCCTCCTCGCCACAAAAGAGTATTTTTACATTTTACCCAAGGCATGAGAATTAAACATGTTATACACAAAACTCTTTACTGAACACATGGGACACAAATCCAGGAGAATAAAACTAAAGCATATTTTGAAAAAGGCAACCAGACCCTGTGGGAGAGAGAGAGATAAGCTAGACAGACTAGAGAAAGGGAAGGAGGTACTAGTTATCTTCTATTACATTCTATGAATTCATGTCTTGAGGCAGAAGCATCAACCCTGTTCTTGCGTCAAGATATTCGTGAATTCTATCTTATATTTCAGTCACATGAAAAGTTGTTTTCTGCTGACAGTCTAAAAGGGTTGTTTTGACCTAAATGGTGCCTATGACTGTTGAAAGTCTGATAATAAATCACGAGGAAGTGCTTAGATTTGCCTTTTAAGACTGCATGATTTTATGTGTGTGTGTTGTGGTAGGGGGCGGGGGGTGTTGATTGCTGAAGACTGAATGAAAGTCTGTGTGTGCATGTGGGGGTGGGATGAAAGAGAATGCTTGTGTGCATGAAAGAATGTGAGTGTGTGTGTGTGTGTGTGTGTGTGTGTGTGTATATGTGTGTGTGTGTGTGTGTGTGTGTGTGTGTGTGTGTGTCTGTGTGTGTGTGTGTGTGCGCGCGCGCGCACATCCACATGCATATCTGGGTGGTATTTCATTTTTCACAGATTACATTTTAAGAAAGGGTTGAAACAGAAATGCATTGAATCAAGTCTTAAAGGACCCGATATTGGTCTTGGATAAGACCATCGACCATATATTGCTGTTCTGTATTATAATCTAGTGATTCTTACAGTCATGTCCGTTTGGATGAACCAGTAGTCCCTCTTGTGTTGTATTACCAACAGTGTGCTTGTTTGACATGAAAGGTCATTTATCTAACCCCTTTCCCTCCTCATAAAGGCATAATTTACAGGCAGAGTGAAATGCAAAGCTTTCTCCCTGAGGGGCCATGTCACTTACAGCCACAGGATGAACTCTCTTGCTGTGCCAAGTCATGGAGGATGTAATTTAATCAGAAACAAAGGCAAATGGTGTGGGTGCAAACAATTGGAACTTCATACTATTCACCAAACAGGAAAAAGCAAATGACGTGAACCTCCGTCAGCTTGGTTGGTGCATTGGAGAACAGCTATGACTCCAACAAATAGTCAGAATGTACAACATTGGTTAATTCAGGCAGTGTTGTTGATTAGTTTTATTTAATTTGACTATACCGCGCATAATTAAATGTGTGTTCTCTGCATTGTTATACTTTGCGCATTTAGCTGATGCTTGTGCCCAGAGTGCCTTCAAGTCAGTCAACAAGTATGGGTTCCAGAGCTTTAAGTGGCTCAGAGATGCTCCAGAAAGACATACAGGCTGATCCCTGTGACCTCTTGGGTGTAAGGTGATGGGCTAAGACTGGGAACATGTTAGTAGACTTTTCAGGCCATAACTGAGTTTGAATATGCATCATATCATGTGTATGCCAACCATTTTGCAGATTGTTATCTCTCTCACTTAGAGTCATGTTTACATTAGATGACTGGACAAGTACTTGGCATTACACAGCGTAACTGAGATTACTCTGCTGATTCCTGGAATGTCCCTAATATCAGGACTTTAATCTCTCAGGAACTAATGTGACCCAGTGTGACGGGCTCTGTAAAGTCCTCACACTAACAGATAAACTCTACTTTGCAAACATCTAACCAGGGTTTTTCCTTTAAATTTTCTGCATGGAAACATCTGGTGTTTATCGACCTGATAAACCTTTAACATGTTCTCAGTCTAATCTATTAGTCATCAACTGTGTGCCATTGAAGTTCCATTGTCCAAAATGTTTTCATTCCAACCAAAAACTACAGCAGCCGATTTCAGTGATGTATTTCTCCTCTGTGGTTGAAGGTGGGTTAATGAGTGAAAGGAGTGTAGTGAAATGAACCCCTGCAGGTTATGTGGCTTCAGTGGTACATAAGGCCCATTTCAACCACAGCAATTTTCCCCAGGGACTTGGACATTTTTTAGGAACTCTACGTGTTTTCACCATGGGGACCAGGGTCAAAATTTAGTTTCGAGGGCATTTTTTTTTTAAACTCCAGAAAAAGTCCCTACTCTGAGGACTTTTATATGGCCCAGGAACTTTGGAGCATGGGGCCTGCAGTGCAACATGACTGATTTGTCAAACACACACACGGCATGGCTGCTTCAGCTTGTGTACTGCTTCATTCATATAACAAAGAAGTACTCTAGTATCGATTTAGGACCAGTTTAGGATGAGGGGAGGACATTTCTCTTTGTTTGATAACATTACACATAAAGTTAGGCTTTGCTGGTTGGCTTCTTGACTCATTTTAAAAAAGATGAGAGAAAAAGAGGGGCTCGAGTGAGCTGAGAGCACTGGCAAGCGAGAGAGAGACAGCATGGTGGAGCTGTCATTGTGAAGGACCGTGAATGAGATAAATAAAACATTATTTTCTGATTGTTTCATGGTCTAAAGCATATATAGCTATATCTATCTATCTATCTATCTCTTTGTGTGTGTATGTGTGTGTGTGTGCATCTCTGAGGCACACACACAGCCAGAGGACTCAGCTTTTCTCCAGTAAGCAGAAGAAAGCAGGGCTGCTTACCAGAGAAAAACACTGCAAATAATGTCAGTAATCTGTCAACACAGGGGTTACAATAGGTTAACTAGCCTGATCCTTCATGACTGTATACAAAAAAAAGAACAAAAAAAAAACCCTTTTCATTAGGGCATTAAACCCACAGGAGGTACCCAACAGTGAAACATTTTAACATAGTTGGCAATCCAAAGTAGAATCATAGTCTGGTAGTTTTTACAAGCACTTGCATAGAACATAAATTCAAATTTTGGTTGCTTCGAATATCACCATATCACTCAGTCCCATGACAAAACGACAAGGCCCGTTGGCAGTTTGCCCCCTGCTTTCCTAAACCCCAGTGGTCCGTGCTCTCTGCAGCCAGAACAAGTAGTGCTACCAGAGGGCTTCTTGGAATTTCTATTGTATTGTGTGTTTCTTGTGCATTTCTGCTCACTGCTGGTTCTGTGCTAGGGTAAAGCTGGAGCGGAGATAGGGGGGTGGGGAGTGGAATTGTTTGAGATTTGCATTGTGGCCCGATTGTTCTGCTGTTAAAGATCTTTGATTAAAGACCAACACTGGGTTGGGCCTGTCTGCCTAGGAAGCAGTGCAAAATAGTGTCTATAGGGGATTGGTACTGGCCTCTTGGCTATTTTGGGAGATGTTTATGGTCTCTTGTGAGATGCTTGCTGGCCAGGGTCTTTGCTCAGTGCCTAGAAACTTTTGAACTCTCTACATTCTAGGCATTTAGCTCATGTGGTCATGCAAAATACAGTCATTGTAATAGGACAATAATCTCTAACTCCTAGAAAAGCAAAGGTATTAGAAATAGATGGAATAAATAGTTCCAGTCCTCTCAAAAATGAAGTATGATAGTGAAGTGCCAGAAAAACTATTTATTTTCATTACTGGGGGCATAGGACTAGGTGATTTGCTTAATAATATGGGACTGCTGGAGGAAAGGTGTTGAAGAAGGGGCTATGGTGACTATATAAGCATGTAAATGTCAGTCAGAAATGTTTTCTCTTGTCCTGCACCATAATGGTTTCTTCACCTGTCCTATTTTCCAGTGGGATTTTGAGGAGGCAAATGCAGAGTGGAGCGAAGCGTCTGCCAAACAAGAGAAAGGGGATGAGTTTCCCCTGCAGGAGTGGCCAGAGAACCCCAAACCCTTTGGCATCTGCTCCTCTGGCATGTCTCAGCTCCCAGGAGAGATGACTGTGCCTGGCAAAGTGGGCAGCTATGGCTCTGTTACAGACATGGCTCAGTGACAAAGAAATCTCATTCTGTAAAGCGATATTGTGTTTGTGATCCATGCTTGAATTTGAAAGGTAATAAAAACTACAAACACTTACTAGTCATCTGTCTTGTGTTACAGTACCATCTTATTTGATATTTGTAATACGGTATATTCCATTGTCCTGTCACCCTCCACCTGATCAGTGTATCAGTGTACCTGATCAGAGCATTTGCTTCGTCATAGGTTGAATGTCCTGCTGTGGGTGCACAGTGCTGCCTTGTCTCCGTTTTGTGATTCTCTTTGTCAGTGCGCAGTGGCGAATACAGTTACTGTTGACACTCTTCAGATATCAGGATCCAACTTGCAGTTTTCCTGTAATGGCTATGTGTCCCCAATTCAATGGATGACACGCAAATCCCTTATCAGCAGCAGGACTGCTTACATCGGGCCCCTGCAGTGCTGCGATCCATTAAGGATATGTAACAAAGACCTCCCCTAATAAAACAATATTGCTCCCTGGCTGCGTTGCAAGGTTATTGGGTCACATCCTGTACTTTGGCACTCAGTCTGGGTTATCAGGGCTGGACTAGGAAAAAGCCCGGTGGAGCAGATAAGCACCAGACTAGACGACCAGGGCTTCCCCAGCCCCTCCATCATCACTCAGTCCTCTGTCCATCTGCCTGCTCCATGTCTTAAGACAGTGGTGCCAGAGCAACGGATGAGGGCATTTTTAACTGATGGGCACTGAAGGGACTTCCCTAAGTTCTGATAATGGGACAATACACAGATTAGAACAAAGTCGAGGAGCCCATTCTTTTCCTCCATGTTACTGGTGACATG
>OMLB01008072.1:1625-25301 GCA_900302555.1 Myripristis jacobus | reverse complement strand
CGTGATGTCCTGTTCGCCAAAACACTTTTACTAAATGTATTATGGAAGTCAGAAAAACTCTCCCGCTGGTCGTTAAAGCAATCAGATTTAAATTTTGCATTTACTTCCTGGTGTGATGTCATACACTTTAAGATGACTCTGATTGGTCAGCAGTCTGCATAGTGATTAAGTGCATGGCATGAAGGTGGGGACTGAATGGCATCTCAAAGCAAAACATTGAACACGCTTGGTGTCATGCAGCTACCATACTGCAGTGTGTTTCAAGTTCAAAATGCATTGCAGTATAGCTTTCTGAATTAAGATTGCACTGAGTTTTAGATCATAATAGTAGATCACATATTTTGCCGTAAATATATTTAATAATATACATTTCACATGAGGTGTTGCATAGATTATGAATGAGTTATTGTAAAATGCATTACTCCAGCCCATTGTTATGGATGCTATGCTCAGTGCTTAGTTGGCGTGAGTGATACCTGATTGTAATATCACTCGAGATCAGTTGCAAATGAGCACTGTTACATTTCAACATGTTAATGCACATACATTTTAAACATTTTTCATAACTTACTATGTTTAAAGGTAAGACAACTGTATGCTGTCCCCAAAGCCCACAGATATGTTAAAATGACAACTTTGAGTGTGTGATTTATTAATAGGATCTTATGCTTTTGAGTTTATACCTATGCTATCCATTACATAGTTCAAGCTGTCTGAGACTTGGGCTGTATTTTGCATTGGGGTTTTATATGGAAGATTGCAAATTGCTGCATTTCCAGCTACAAGTCCTACCTTTTACATCTACACCTCTGTCAGCATTAAAGTTTCTTTGAAAAGGTTTGATACTTAACCATCACTTGTAGTCATTCTTGGTTTGAGACCACTGATGACCTATGATTTGAGGAACTTAACCACTCCTTCAGCACCTTTTTTTTTTTGACAGACACATCTGTTTGTCAGTCAGTCAGTGTCACAGCTGGAACAGATGCTCCTGGATTTCCACCATGTGTTGTGAAGGTTGGTCAGGGGCAAAGGAAGATCAAGCTTGGCTACCTTGGCCAAAAAGGGGCATAGCCATAGAAATTCAGTTTCTGTGGGCGTGACATACCACCATATAATTTTTTAGGCTGTTCATTCAAAAGGGGGCGTGGCATACCACATAGTCACCTAACTCCCACAACAGATTAGTGTAACACCACCAAACTTTGCCCTCAGGTTTGTCTTAGGCTATGTAGGTTGCATCATTTGTGGGGGCATGTTGACTTGTAAAGCATTGATTTGTATTAAATCACTACTGTGGCAGTTTTTTGGGATGTATGTCCCTTATAGGTCTAAGAATTTGAGGATTTCTTGACTGATAACTGGAATGGTCAAATCTTTCCTCCTCTATGTCTCACTGTAATACAGGCAAGCTGTGTTCTCAAGTTTACCTCAACACAAAAGTAAAACATCAATCGACAAAACAGCATATAACCAACTTTCCAAAAGCTGAAAATCTCACACAAAATATTAACAAAATCCATTCCCTAGAGCACTTTATTGAAGGCAGACATTAGAACTTTTTCAAGACTGACAAACTTAAACAAGATCAATTAAAAGAGAGAGAGAAAAAAAAGGACATTACAATAAAAACCCAACCCAGTTCCCAGTGTTTACAAATGGTTTCCAATCCGAGGTGGTGAGTGCCAGACCGCTGAGCTGGTGCGTTTGAAATAGCGGGGCTTGCTCTTATAGAAGATGTTCTCCAGCCTCGGTGGTTCAATCCCTCCGCAGTATGTGTGTAAATCGAATGGGCTGAAGTACTGTTTTATGATGGCCTTCTGCAGATTTTGACCTTGAAGATGAGAAAAAAGCACACGTAACTATATTGGCTGGATAAAACACACAGAAAACACTGTTCAAGTATCGTGGACGTTTTTTTATCTGCAGTAAGTGGTGTTCTGAGACAGCATGTAATCTTTCAAAACATTTCCTATTCTTTTAACATTAGGTTCTTAAAAGAATAAATATGAGGTTGTCAAAAAAGCACGACACCAACAAAGTAACATTTCAAAATCAAGAATATCAACGACTAAATTTTGAAAATAAAGAATCCGAGATCATACATTACATAATACAATGGATTCATAATTCACAATGTCACAGCAGATCAGATACACTGTCAAGTCTGAGCAGACATGTATCATCATCATCATCAACATAAATCACAACTACAGTAATTCATGCATACCTTCTGCCCACGATGGTATTGGTTTCCTTGGTGCAGACTCATCGTCAGTGGAGTCGTCACTGTTTTGGTCCATCCCATAATCTTCAGGATTTTGGCTCACAACCACAGGTTTGTTTCCTCCTTTTGGAGTGATGCTGTATGACTGAGGAGATTGCTGCAGGGGGGAGGGGGGCAAAATATGCATTTTGAATTCTGAGAAACTAAACCGTTTTATTTGAGTTCTATTTATGATTTCTACCTGTGTTAAAGGCAGAAATGGAAATGTCAAAGAGAAAAAATAAAATGAACACCTTCTCTTGCATTATGTATTTATATTTACCTCAATATCCATAGTCATGTTTAAGCCACCACCCTTGCCTGCAGGCGTCTTCATTACAGTATGCTGGGGTTAATAAAAAAAAAAGAGAAAAAGAAAAAAAAAGTGGTCTATTAGTCATTCAATCACTACTCATACTGGGAGATACGATAAGAGTCTTTTAAATATGTGCACAGATTTTAAACATTAAACTAAAACTATGTGAGTATGTTAATGCTTAAATGGCTGTTAAAACTATAGAGAATGTACACGTTTTTTTTAATACACAGCAAATGTTATGTTATTAATGGCATAGGCAGTGAGCATTTTCAAAATGTTCAATTTCACATTTTTGTTATGTGTATATATATATATATATATATATTCATCTAGGCTTAAAATGAGAACTGTTTGTAACACAGGTAAATATAAAAACTTAGCCCTCCCATTTTCAAGAGGCTCAAATTAGACTTCTACACAGTCCCTCTCCCCTTACCTCTATGTCCACAGTTACATTCAACTCAGCACCCTTGCCTGCATGGGTCTTCATTTCAGAGCACAAAGAGAAAAAGAGCACATTTAGTTTCTCCATCAATGATGATAGAGTCCTCCAGATCTTTATGAAAAATCTTTACAAAATAAAAGCTTGCTAAGGATATGTTTTTTCCCATGAACAGGAAAAGTTCAATGTTTTGGTGAACATTTACAACTGTATGTGCTGTTGTATTGCATTATTTTCATTAGTTCACTTATCAGTTCTCAATATTTTTAAATTATGGTCATTTTCAAGCAAAATCTTTTTCCATCAGCCATGACACGTGGACACATGGTCAACACTTACCTGAATATTAGTAGTCTTGGCAGCAGCCTCTCTCTGCTTCGCTGCTTCCCTCTCTCTAGCAGCCCTCTCTTCTGCAGCTAATCTCTGCTGCTCCTCCTAGTGCAGAAACAACAATGCGGTGACCAAACACACAGGTGCAAATCCAGTCACGCTGATAAAGATAATATATTCACATATAAAGTGAATATATTATGTGTTTTTATGCTTGTGTTAAATGCAGTATAAAGGCATTCGTTAGTGTTGTATTGTGGTTCTTAACTGATGTCTATACAGTGTAAAACCAATATCCTGATGGACTAATAACAGTTACCCCTTGAAGTACATATTCAAGATATTTAAATTCTTAACTTAAGATGTTTACCTGCTTCTTCCTTTCCTCAAGCTTTCTTCTCTCCTCCAACTCCCTCCTCTCTTTCTCTCTTGCTGCTCTCTCCAGTTCCCGCTGCAGAGCGAGAGCCTTTTCCTTTTCTGCGCGCTCCCTGAAGAACAGGAATGCCGTCAGCAAAAAACAGACTGAATTAAAATAAATACAATCAGTACCTGTTCAGAAATTACTACCGCCCTCTACAATGCACATTTCATTTTACTCGCATTAGTATGTTAAATACCTAAGTTACAACATTTAAGACGAGGGATAACCTTTCAGCTGCTGCTTGTCTCTCTCTCTCAAGCTCCTGCTCCCTCTTCAGCTCCAAGGCTCTGCGCGCTTCAGCCAGCTTGCGAGCTCGCTGCTGCTCCTCTTCCTCCGCCTTCCGCTTGGCCAGCAGCTCCTGCTGCCGCTTCTCCTCTTCCTTTGGTTTTAAAAGACAGTTAACAATTAAAGACTGATAACAAAATTAAGTTATAAAATTATAAGTTTAGCTTCTGTTTTTTTTTTTTTTTGGAATCAATATTAAAATGTGCTTTAACCAAACATGACACAAGATACACACATATTTTATACACAAGAAACCTAAAATTCTGTGAGGTCAATGTGATGGAGTGATTTTTTGTTTGTTTGTTTTCAGTGCCAAGTCAATTCTATCTGATGAAATCTCAAGATGAAACCAAGAGCCCAAGTTAAGCTACAACACAAAAATGTGCAGCGGTCTCACCGCTTGCTGAATCTTCTTCTTTCTAGCCTCTTCTTCCAGTTTCCGCCTCTGCTCCAGCTCCTCTTGACGTTTCATGGCCACCTTCTTCTTGGCCTTCTCTTCTGCCAGGCGCTCAACACGAAGCTGAGATGAAACAGACACAAATGGTCAAGATCAGACGAGTGTCAATTCTGACGGAGGTACTGCAGATTCAGTGAGTAATCAAATTAATTACATACCTTATCGTTTTTCTCATCAATCTGGGCCATTTTCTGCTCAATCTTCTTTTTCTTTTCCTCCTCTTTCTGTTCCTCCTTCACTCTGGCCTCCACCACTTTTCTTAGTCTCTCATCCCTCTTCCTAAATATAAATGAATCAAACAACAATAATGAATTCACACCAAGCAAATGTAGATCCCACAGCATCTATAGCAGAGTCCTATGCTCAGTCAGAATGAATTTCTACACCAAATGCCAACCTTTTGATTTCCTCCTGTTTCTTTCGCTTCTCTTCCTCCATCTTCTTCATTCGTTCTTCTTCTTGCTCCTGCTTCTTTTTGAGTGCCTCCAGTTTCATCCGTTCTTTCATCTGGGGGGAAGATTGATATTATTCTATAGAATTGGTTGTTGTCTAATAACAGTTGTTGAAAGTTAAGTCATTCCAAAGCGGCAGGTGGAAAGTATTAATGTGGAAACTGATGATTTCCCAAAATAAAATACACTATAACCATGGGACTGTTAGTGGAAGTGAAAATCCACCCTGACAGAATTTGTGGCATGGCCATGCTCTTACAGAGTTCAGTCAAGATTTGTGTTCACACCTCAGCACCAGAGGGATCCACCACCCCTCAGGACAAGGATTACTAATCTCTCCTCTTTTAAATGCAGAAAACTGACTTTAATACCACTAACAAGACAACTCTTACGCCATGATGTTCAAAATCCTAAACAGTATGTCATCTCACATCACAAAGATATATTGGTCCATCACCCAGCTATACCTCAAACTGTACTCACTGGAGCTGACCCATGTTACAGCACTCTGGGGCTTTGGCAAAATTTGAACTTGAACTGAACTCTTCAGATTATAGTAAAATGGCTTCTGTTTTCAGCTGGATTTTCCCTTGAGTTTCTACTTCAGACCACAAGATTTTCACACAACTGGTGAGGTTACAGTAGCTATTCAAGAGTTGTTACATCAAACACTATTAAACAGTGACCATTAGTGACCCATGAAGTGAACCACAATTTCAGACTGAGTTGCATGAGAAGTTTAGTAGTGAATGAGAGCCCAGTGGTGTCAGAACCAAAAAATACCCACATACTACAGTCAGAGCCTTAACCTTACACTTACCACGACACCACCGCTGGACTGGGAGTGGGAGGGAGGGACAAAAATCCACATAAGAAAACCAAAAAAAAATGCAAGGATTTTCATCGAACTAAAACAGTGATGACAACACATTACCCACAGCTACCATTTGGACCTGATGTAAAACTGTGGATTTCTATCATTTAAGAATTTACATTTTCCCTTATTTGTCCCAAGCTACATAAAGATCTGGAGGGGATGTTCTCTTTTGGCACCATAAGGCTTAACTCATTATCTCATTGCCTCAGTGACTCTGTTGTACACCTTGTTTCCACAGAACCATGAACCATCAGCAAGACCTGGCCTGGCTATTGCACTACATATTCACTGACCTTTCATTTCTTGGCTCAAAATTTTAAGATTTCCCAGAAATTTGATGAATTTTCAGCTATGAGACACTGACAGGTGTGACACTGAGGTTATGACTAACCTTGGAATCAACCTTCACAGGAGTGGTGTATTTGATAAAGGATTTGATAACAGCGGTGCGGCCCAGGGAGGTCGGAGTCATCATCAGCAGCTGATTCTTCTGCACAGTGTGGTGGAAAGATCTCATATGGGGCTTGATTGCCTAAACAAATGAAAAAACACCCAGACGCTTCAATTACATAACAATAATGGTTCTGTCATTAAGAAATCTGTTTATTTAATAATTTCTCTAAAACTAAACACCCTCCTTTAAAAAAAATGCCCACATTCTTAACCGCAACACCCAGCAAGACATTTTCATCTTACACTTTGACTCTTCTTTGGTGGAGAGGGCCTCTTTGTGGGGCTTTCCTCTGTGGTGTCTGGTGCCTTGCGTTTGCCACTTTGGCGGATCCTAGAGACACAGACAAGTTTCATTAAAATGTACATCAATGGATATAATTGACCATCTAAAATTATAGGTATATTACTGGCATTTACTACTAAAGATCAAATTATGGTGAGAATTATCTGTTTAGTACTATCATAGCCTTATCATAATTCAAAATATTGTTTCACCGAACTGCAGCGTTGGCAAATTTACAAACGTAAATAACCCTTTTATAGACACAATAAATTGTCCCCTGCTGGTACGCCATAGAGAAAGTTCACATCGATTACACCGTTTGAACATGTTTGAAATCAAATACATAAGCATTTAATTAAAAGGCAGGAACAGTGTTTGATCAGCGGTGCCATATTACGATTAGAGCTAGAAGCAAACAATTGTTTTGAGCCTGGCCTGCCTACCACACACACTTACCATGGACTTGACTGGGAGGCTGATTTCTTTTGACTGCCAACTATGAACACAAATACCGCACATTAGTACTCAACACTTAAGAGCTGTATATCAGTACAGACTTCAACTATCAGTTACAAAGTCATGTTTACAGTTAAACAAGCACAGTACATAATGAAATTGAGTTTCCTGGTACCTGAGCTTTTGTTTGGTGTGCCAGCGAAATGGCTGCTGGTCAGCAGAGCGGAGGATGCCACTGTGGGAGAATTTACAGCCATAGAGCGAGTAATGCGCCCACTTAAGCGATCTGTGTTCTGGGCAGTCAGTTTCTACATTTGATAAAAATGACATAAAAAAATACTGTCAGATATTGAAAAGGCCCGCTGATAAATTCAATTTGTAAGGCTTGGCATTGTTGGAGACAAAAATGTTACTATTCACACCTTGGGAATATCCTCAGATTGTTCAGCTCCTCCAGCATTAACCTCTTCATCTGACACTCTACAGTAAAGAAAGAATAAATAAAATGAATAAATCTATATAAGATAAAGGAATAAATAAATTACATGTTATGATCATGTTATTATCTGTCCATAGTAGCTGGTACAACACAAAATTTACCTGCCATTTTTAAATGTTTTACCATTATTCAAGATTTTTGAATACAACAGGACCAGATTAAGTTAAGTTGTAAACAAAATGATTTAGCCTAACAGCATTTTTTAAATGTCCGATCCAGTCAGCACCTCTGACGAAAATGAGCTTGACAAGGTCTGGTTTAACATATAATAGCTCTAGATCCAAAATATCAGATTCATCTTTGACATGGTGATAATGCATTCGACCCATGCATGAAAAATGTTTTACTAAATAACTCACGCTTTTGTGTCCTCTTCCACCTCAGTTTCCATTGAAGAGTCCTCTACAGTGGGGGTTTTAAGAATATATTAGCCAAAATTACAACATATTGCTTCCCCGGACTGAAAGTACAAACCCGATGAACTCCCTACGTATGAATCATATTTTAGGGTATGTTATGCCAAAAGCAGCTCTCTACTCACCGCTTACATTACTGTTACAAGTCGAGTTGCCCAGGCGAGTTTTCTTCTTCAGTATGGAACGCCTGGAGGCCCGGCGAACTGACTCTTGTGTCATGCTGTGCCGCAGCCCTGCCCGAGAGTGTCGAAGCTTGAGGGAATGGCGCACAGAGCTCCGCCGTGACCCCTTGTGTGCACCAGCTATTGCAATTTTAGTAGCTGTACGGCTAGGAGAGGCCTCTGGCTTCTTAGCCATCTCAGCAGACAAACGGTCTGCTTCAGAGATGCTCACGACAACCTCAGTTATGGGCAGTTTAGGTGGAGATGGGACTGTGTCTGATGACTTGTCTGTCTCATTCTCTGTCGCTGAAATGTTCTCCTGGCTCTGTTTGTCAGCATCCACCTCTTCTACCACTGCTGGCTCTTTGTCTGGCACCAAACCCTTGTCAGATTTACAGCCATCAAAAGAAGACTGGCCAGCATCCACTGCAACCTCAGGCTGAGTTTGTTTGTTTCTGCGGGTGCTCCGTGTGGACTTTGTGGTGGTGGCCTCAGAGGTGGAAGCCTCTGATCCTTCTTCAGAGATGAGGTTCAGTGCGTTCACAGCAGAGCCGCGAAGGTTGCTGCGCTTTCCCTTTGAAAATCTGTACAAGAATGGAAAGCTTATTTACTGGGTAAAATGTTACAAAGTTCAATATTGTGCAGGTTTTTAAGAAACTGTACATTTACATAAACTGTAACTAAAGAAACAAACCTTCGCTTAGTTTGATTTTCCTCTTGACGCCCTAAAGATACACGCTTCCTGCGACTGTTCTTTTTCTGGGATGGAGTTTTGGGCATTAATTCCGGCTCGGTGCTATCACTGAAAGAAAAAGAAGCAGTTACATCAACGAGCAGCTTTAAGACAAATCAATGCTGACAAGGTCTTTGGGGGACAAAAAAATAATCCATGTCAGTTTATGAATAAACATACAGTAAACTTGATTTCACAGATAACTCAGCTGACGGTAAAACTTCTTCTAAAAACAGAAAAGTATTCAGTTAAATTCATAGTTATTTCAAGCGTACCTTGAGAACATGCGGTTGGCCTCTTGCTGGATCTCCTCGAGCCAAACCATGTGGACATTATCAACATCACTGATGAATTCTTGTATTTTGCCATCGAACATTTGCATGAGGGACCGAACCGATGAAAATACGGAGTTCATGGTGACAGCCTAGGGGAAAAACAGCACTGTTAAATCAAGACGGATTAAGTTGGACTCAAAATACAAGTAAATACAAAGGAATTACAGCGACACCTGGAGGCCATTCAAGCAAGAAGTTGATTACTTATCACATCTAATGTGTATTTATTTGTGCATGTGTGAGATGCTCCTTTCTACTGGCTGGAACAAAGTCAGAGGGCAGAGAAAGATGCGACTAGACAGAAGGGATAACATCAGGAGAGGTCAATGTTAAAAACTGTGTTTTCAGTCTTTGGCTTCTGAGGCACTTATTCCGAAAACAAATGTCTTGTCCTCTGTCAGGGATTTAAAAACCTGTTAAAACCTAGACTGAAACCAATCAAATACTTATTAGATAACTTCAGTAAACAAAAGCTAATCAGATAGTGTAAATGCAACAACACATTTTCAGTTCGCTGAAAATGCACCAAACAAAAACATGACTCCAGAAAATCCAGATACATCACACTTAGCCATTTCTTTCTCCCAAGTGCTTAAGGGCAGACATTATAAACAAAACGTTGTGCTACGTCATATCTAATTTTCACAAAAACAACTGCAAGATTTCCTCATTTGCTTTTGACACTGCGTCATAGAGATAAAGATGTCATGTCAGTAAGCTATGTCATTTCACTGTTTACTGGCCAGCTAGCCTACTTGAGAAAAGATAACATTTAAATAATCAGTTGCAACACACTTCATGTAATTGTCTAATTTTGTTGTATCCTAATCTGCGCATGTGCAGAGTACAGCAGGACATGAAGGTGTGTTTTTTGGGATCAGGAGGAAACAACAGCTTATGTTTTACTGTCCAAAATATGATGCTTTGATTTACGTGACCATCTACAAAGAACTTCTATTGTTTCACTATCAGGAAAACGAACTTGACACAGAGATATAACTTTTTCTTTCCATTTTCTCGTCTCTAATTTAATTATTAGAAGTAGTGAATGTATTGTTAAATTTCCAATCCACACACACACACATTCCTGTAGGTGGTGGTAAAGGGTGTCAACTACACAAGGTGATTTCACTGACGACCTTACCTTCAAGCAGAGAGAAAGGACTAATCAGTGAAATCACTTGGTGTAGTTTTTGGCAGACAAAAACTCTATGGCACATGGTCCGACACCCCTGCTCTATGCCATCCGCCATAACAAACAAAATCAAGAAGCTTCTTAAAGATTCTCGGACATGTTTTTAATGACTGGAATATCTTTTCATGGTGATTTTTTCCCCCTGAAGCATATTGTAAAACTAGTGCACTGGAACAGTATGTTATTAAACAGGGAATACATTAGCTAGATAACACAAGTATGTTACGAAAACCAAACGACTGATCTTCTTAACAGATCCATGTGCATAGCTAGTCAAATGTGTTGACGTCCATCACCCATGCAAAACAAAAGAATATAAAAGCTAGAAGTTAGAATCCTAATATTTGTGGTGAAATACTCAGGTTAGCGATTTTGTTTTTACTCGCTGCTCTTTCGCTAGTTTTAATGTCAGCTAACGTTAGGTTGGCGAGTCTTTCAGTGTTAGCCAGCTAACGTTCACAATATGTACTCGTTAAATACCTTTTATTTCCACGATTTTGAAAATAGAATCCAATGTTCGCTGCTCCGCCGGGGTTAAACAACTCTATTGCATGCTGACTTGATAAAAAAGGCGTACTAAATTAATGAAAATAATCTCCTTCTTTACAGAGCTCAAACTTGCTCCACTGCCCGTCCGCTTCCTCGTCTTCTCTGACCCGCTGAAACCGTTTAAACGGTTCAAAACTCCACCGGCCAATCGCGAGGCTCCGTGGTGAGACGCTGCAGCGGCGGCGTTTGATTTGCTCATATCTGCTCTCTGGGAGGGCGGACCTCCATCGGACACCGAGTGCTAGCAATGGTCTGGCTGTCAACAAACGCCCACAAAGCAATACGAATCGTGCCGACCAATGGAATTCGGGAGGCGGGGTTACTAGGTTACTCAGACTTGAATCAACCAATAGAAACCTAACAGGATTTGCTTTGGAATAGCTCATGCTATTCAAGAATACAGGCAGATGTGGCTATCAGTGCTTTTTAAAGAACTGACCACTGACTGATATATGTGTATTTATATATATATGTCTATGATTGAATACAGATTAAAATATTATAAGGATCCATAAAAAAGGACAAGGCTGGTAGAGACGTTTTACACCAGTTTGAATTTATATGTTAGAGGTTTAATTTCAAAAGGATTAATCTAACAATTTGCAAGACTTAAACTGCCCTTTTGATTTTTTTTCAAATTAAACAAAACAGTTCTGTATTCCTTAAAATCATTAATAACAATTAGTCGTCAGCGGCTTTCTTGTGGATGAACCACAGTGAGAAATCGTTGTTACCTTCATGTTTGTGAATTTCTCACAATTTTATGCCTCTGTAATTTGAGGCACATATATGAAAAAAACAATGACACTTTTTAAATATTTTTCTTTCTTTTTTTTTAATTCCAGTCTTGGCCTCACATTTGAATCATATTGCTCGTTTTGTCCATGGCCATTCAAGTGACTAGCAAAATACAGTGCAGGATAGTACATTATGTAATGCTATTTATGCTACATCTCTTAATCTGTTAAATGCTGACTATATGGAATATTTAATGTCAGATGAGGGTAAAGTTGGGTGATATTATACTGATATTGTGATTAAAAAAATAAAAAAGCTGGGATTTTGGATATTGTGATTGTGAAAGTCTTGTCTTCCTTACTAATGAGTGTTTATAAAAAAAAAAAGTCTTGTGTGTGTAAATATGAAAGCACCAATAGTCATCCCTACAATATCATCACAATATCGATATTGAGGTATTTGGTCCAAAGTATTGTGATATCAGATTCCCTCATCCAGGGCTGGGCCTGGATGAGGGTCCTCCTTCCAGTCTTAGACGGGCCAGCAGGAATTTGCCGAGTCCAGTTCACAGATGTGGCCGGCCTCTCGGTGAAAAGTTACTGGCCGATCTAAGAACGAATAAATAAACAAGTCAAATCTGTAATCATATGCTTCTTAAAATCGTCATAAACGCTGCCATGCTAAGCAATATGAGATGTGTTACTAAGTAAATAACAAGGCCACCACACTGAACTGATATTGTTCTTCATGTTACAAGATGAGACTTGGCCCAACACGGTGATTCACAGGAAGATTCATGAACTTGAACGCAGTTTAGTATAGGGGTAAATAGATTACATGGATTGATGGAGGATTTAGCAGTTTGGTTTAAAGGGGGCTCCTTCATTCAGCAGTGTTTATTGGCATATCTTTGGCTCCTTTGAGAAATGTAATACCCCTGGGTCTCAGCTGTTTACATATTTAATCTGCAGTTTTGGATCCTACCGGCATAACCCAGTGAGCTGTGCAGTTCCCAGGTTCACACCTAGAAACTAGTACTGAAATAAATATTTGTGATCTGGGCAACTCTGGCTTCTCGTAACTGTGTCTGAATTCTTCTAGAAGCAGCTATTTGAACCGATTTACGAGACAGCTTTAAAGAGGGTTTGAAGGTTGATATTTTGAATTACATGTGCTATTACATATCAGAGAGCATCCACACATGTTCAATCTGTATGAGGCATGCTGTCATCCATGTTTAAGTGAGTTATTTGGGTCTAAGATGAATTTGTCTCGATTGAGTTTAAGACTGCTGCAAACCTGCTTGGTATTCTTTGATGTGTCAGCCCTGCCCCAGGCTTTTGAGGTTTTGGCAAGAACTATTTTATACACTTTCTCAGTCAGTCACGAACTCCTGGAGCCCTCGGTTTAACTGACTTTATTTGGAGTCGTGACACTGGATATTAGTCTTAATGAAGACATTTTTAATTTTCTGTCTTTTGCCACACTAGGAGCTCGACAGCTAATGCTCACTGGATTGAGGGAGCATGATCTTACAGAAAATCCTCCCTGGATGAGACAGAAGCTGCAGTTTCTGACATTAGAGAAGATTAGGTATGCAGTCAGAGATAATGAGTTGAGAAATGATTTCACCTCAATATGGCAGCCTTTCCTCTGTTATGTTGGTAGATTAAACCCTGCTGATTTTGTCATTAAGATGTGGCACGTTTGACCTCGTCTGACGCTTTCCTTTGTTTTTATGCTCATGTGGACATACTTGGACTGCAATTCGGGAGTAGGGGCACTGTGTGTGTGTTTACTGCTCTGTTTTTTTTAGCACCAGCACAAGCCCAGTGCTACAAAAAGGAAACTGACTGCCACCTCTACTTGTAAGTTACCTGGTATGAGGGGGATTTTAGTTCCTGATGCCTTCAGGACAACCTGCAGATCACAGCGCTTGGTATTCTTGGACTTGGTGTCTGGTTTCCTCAGTATGACACAAACTTCATCTTCCCTCAACATCCAGTCCATCTTATTACCCAGGTAACTCACACCACGAATGCGAAGCTCAGAAATGTCAGCAGGGAGAATTGGGGAAAAGGTGAGGCATTCCTTCCTAATCCTGGGAGAAACAAGAAAACGACACAATGAGGCAATCTATGTATCTTTGTGTGTATGAGTGGTGTACATCTGAAATGTTATTCATTTTGCTACATGGCAGGAGGGGTGATGACTGACCTGAAGCCAGAGTAACCAAACAGCACAGCTTGCAGAAATCCCCCCATGCCAGTGAGAAAGTTGACTGCACCAGAACCGTCTGATGATTCACTCCACACCTTCAGGGTACAAACATACAGGAATGTGTGCTTAGATGCGGGTGTGTGAGTCAGAAAGGCACAATTAATGGCGCTGTTCACACCTGGCATTAAAATGTGCCTTGGCTGATCAAATCACAAGTGGACACCTAAGACGCATTGAAATCTGATCGCTCAGTCCACACTGAGAGGTGGTCCGCGACGAATATCACCTCATCCTTTTAACAGTGTGTGTGCGAATGTGTCCTGGGCTACACCGAAAGACCACCTACTCAACTAATATCCTTTGCGTAAGCGAGAAGTACGTACTCATTTGCGCGCCAACAGCATCATATTAAAGTGCAAAACAAGGAGAAGCAACAACAAAAAGCACAATTTTTGCGGATGGATGGATTCTGCCCACTCACCAAGGTCTTTGCAAATTTCTTTTTCAACAGAAGTGCATTGCAGCTTCCAGCCAGTTTAAAACAACAACGCATTTGGTCTTTACAAACAAAAAGGATGTGCATGCTTATCTGCATACAGAGCGGGAAAGTGAGATCCAATCACAAATGATTACTTGAGACACATGTGGAGACACATTGTGATGTCAGGCATGAATGGACATGCTTAGAGCTGCCCACTTATGATCAGATCAACCAAGATGCATACTGACGCCAGGTGTAAACAGGGCCAGTCGCTCTCTCTCACCTGGAATGGCCCTTGGATGTTATTGAAGCACCTCTCCAGTAGCCGCTGAGCTTTCTCAGCCTCCCCGAGCTCCAGCCAGCCCACAGCAAACATGCCCTAACAGTGGGAAAGGTAAACACAATAAACACCACATTCCTTTAGGAAGCTGTGTGGATGGCATTGCTGCAAACACACTGCCAGGTAATAACAGTGTCAACAACATCTCATATAACGTGCAAGAGGATTCTGCAAGATATGAAATCCTGACTGTATAGCACCTCTCCATCATGCCAATAATCAACCTGTATTAGCAACTCTGATCTTCAGGATTTTTCTATTTGTTTTAATTTTTTTAATTTTAACCAATTCCTTACCTAAATAATTACATTTTCATTTTACATACAACATACAATTATCATTACACTGATGTCATACCCCATTGGAGAGTGGAGATAACTGTAGCATCAGTTCTGTGCCAAAAATGAAATGTACTATAGTTTGTATTATGCTTTACCCAAGTCATGGCTGGACCATAGGGGTCTGTCACTGGCTCATATATTTCAAGGTCATTTTTTCTGACCTCGAGGGACATTGGCAAGCCAAGAGGATAGCCCAGCATCACTGTGTCTGCCTGCTTCACCGGGTAACCTGTGAGAGACCAAATCAACACACTTTGCTATCACGTTACAGACACTCCATCTCCTCAAGTAGTTCAATGTTAGAAATGTACAAAGATTAACCTTTTACGTAGCCATCGTACTCAGGATGGTAGTTTGACTCTTCATCAAAAGGTATTTTAATTTGTTCAGCCACTTCTTGCCACTCTTTAGGCGCAGGGTACTGGAGGAGTTCAGCCAACTCGACAGCAAACTGGAGACTGACAAATAAAACGCACTTCTCTGTATTACTCAGATTCGTACTGCAATATGGAGGAGAACCTATAAATACTAATACCAGTACCTGAATTTGGCCACAGTGTTTGTGTACACAGAGTTGTTGACATTGTAGTAGTACTCATCAGGTGGCATGACACCTGAATGGCACAAAAGGGAAATGCTTTGGAAGAAAAATAACTCAAAAAATTACAAAAGACTACACAGTGGCATGGGGACCAATAGATACTTGCCACTGAATATGAATAGGCTCAGATTATCCTTTCAATGCAACCATCTTGCAAGGCCTTGGGATAAGCAAATACCTTCAATAATTTTCAAAGGTGAGTTTTTTTGGTTGTTGTTTTGTTTCATTACAACAACAATTTCGTCAGAACATGAGCTCTGTTTCTGGAATGACTGAAAGCCTGAATATCATTATGTTTCCATATTTGATCTGATGTAGTAAAATATTTGGCTTGTTTTGCCTTTTCATCCACACACCACATTATCATTTTTACACCTTCTCTTCTATTCCTCTGCTAGTTCAGCTCCACTGGTCTATCCTAAAACCGGAGTTAAAAAAAAACAAACAAACTAACATTGAAATTATTTGGCAGAAATGTTAAATTGAGAAACTGAAATATCTGCCAAGAGCATGAACAGGTTTTTATTTTTTTAACTCTCAGGATTTAGGGAGAAACTGATGAAGCTGAACTAGCAGAAGAGGAGAAGGTGTGAAAAAGCTAAAGTGGTGCACTGTGGATAGAAGCGCTGCTTTGGTATTTACCTGGTTTAGTGCGGATATGGCCTTAGTTTGTTAATGTCATGCTACAACAGTTCAGTTGACTTTTTGTTGGTGTTACTGATGTTTTGGTGAAAATTTCTGAACAATGACTGAACAGTGCATGTTTACCTAAGAGGTGGTAGCTCTGTTCCTCGGGGCTCCAGGTTACTCTGGACACCCAGTAGTCAGCGACACCCCAAATCACTTCACTGCCTCGTCCTTTGGTGAACATGGACAGATCCTGGGACAGTCAAACAGCACAACTGTTAAGGATCTTTCCACATTCACATGATACAACAGTGAATGGGGATAAAAGAGCAACACCTGAGTAAGGTAGAGGTAATGTTGGAAGGCCAGAGTGACATCTCCATTGATGTGAATTTCCTGTTCGCCGTAAATGTCCTCCGGACACACCTCCCTCCCTGTCACAGCACTCTCCCATGGGAATTTTAGGCCCTGTGCAGACAGCATCTTCTCTTCAGAAAACTCTGACAGTTTTATAGTTCAGCGCAAAACAGTAGCAACAAAAGCAAAACAAAGACTAATAATATGAGCCCCATATTTTCTCCTTCCCTGCTATAATGGTGACATTATCCCAGTGATGCCATACCTTGTAGCCCTGCTTTTCAGCGTTATCCTTAGCACCACCAATGGTTCGCACCCTGTACTCCAGCACAGACTGTGCTAGCTTGGGGTAGAAAAGAGCGATGCCAGGATACATCCAAATGTCCTGTAAGAGGAAAGCAGGGTCCAATTGAATTGCACTAATTATACAATCAACAAAGCAATAACAATGCAAACCACATACCTGGTCCCAGAAAACATGGCCCCAGTAGTCCTGACCATCCCCACCATTTGACAGCCCCCCTGGACTGACTCCACCGAAACGGTTGGAGGTGTCATGCAAGGAAGGGAAAGCACTGAGGAGGTAGAACATGCAGCCAATCACAGCCTTGCTGAGGGTCTCATTCCCAGCCAGCTCCACCGTGCTCTCGATCCACAGCTCCCTCCAGGCCTGCTGGTGAGAAGGACGCAGGTTACCAGAAGCCATCAGACCCAAGCCCTCGTCAAAACTGGCCTTCGCGCTCTGTGCACTGTTGGTCGCAACCAGTATGAAGCCCCAGCGAGACTGGCTTTGTTCTGCTAGCAAAGTCAAACTGGAGCTCATGGGGGTCCAAATAAGGTGCACACTGGTGCAGGAACCACCTGGGACCTCGGCGGTAGTCGTCTGTCCCTGGATGTGCCTGTGGGAGCAAGGAACATGGCCTGAGTGATGACACGGGAGCACATCATCAGTGGTGCCTAAGTTATCTGTCTTTAACATGTGTTTCTGTTCAGCTCACCTCCCACCTCTGTAATCAGGAGCAGGCTGGAAAACAATGTCTTTGCTCTCAGGTGTGAAAGAACTGACCAGCTTCACAGTGATTGGCTCTTGTGACGTCACTTGACGCACCAGCAAAATCTCCATGACCATCAAGTTGGAGTAGTACCGGTGTGCGTACAACGACTGTGACGCAGTTACGTTGGCTGTGCTGAGAGTATGTGTAAAAATGCCTGGAGAAGAAAAGGAGACAACAACGCAAAAAGTGATGAGTACAGCTGCTTATGCCGGCCAACAGGTCAAACGTAGTGAGCCCGAGATAGGCTACCTTGGTGGGTGTCCAGGCTGTATGTGTGTTGGGCCGGCTCCTCCATCTCAAGGCTCACAGCAAGAGGACAGGGGACGTCCGCCCGGTGACAGAGTCCCCCTTCCCCATTATACACACCGTCCATGTGCATGATGTTATTGTAAACCCTCCAGCCCAGCTTGCCGTTGGCCAGTGGAGGGAGGAAGCGGGGGTCAGGGGGCAGAGTGTCGGTGGTGAAGGTGTAGGGATCTGATTCATCGGCCATGGTGAGGTGATCACCACTTGGAAAGATTAAATGCTGCATGAGTTATACCAAGAAGAAGAGCTGACACAGTGCAGTCAGAGCTCCATGGGACGATCCCACTGGAATCAGCTATTTTTTTTTTCATTCACACACTAGTCATTGGTAGTTAGGTTTAATACAGTTAGCACAATTTGAAAGGATCAAGTTCATTTATAATCCTTATTAGTCATTGTTTCAAGGCCCAAACACCCATATACATTGAGAGTTACAAGTCCCCCCCAATGTTCAGGCATTCCCAAAATGTCTGTCCCCCCCAATGCTGAAATGGCGGTTTTGGCCCTGCATTGTTTACAGTCCCAGAGGTCCTTAAGTTAGAAAGGTAATGTTTTGATCATAGTTTTCTCTTTGTTCCTACTGTTTTACCCCTACATTATAAACTATTGTCATTTAGTTCTGTAGCAAAAACATTAATTTAGGTCAAAGTAGATTCACACACATAAACACACACAAAATCAGCATCAGTAAATCAGTATTTTCATTTTGTCTGTACTTTCAGTTCACAGGATATGACTGCTGAAGAACACACAGTAATTTCACAGCTCCCCTTTCACTCTGTTTGTAGACTTTGACACTTTTGTCACAAGACAGTCATGCATACATCTTAACTTAGCAAGCTTTTCATAAAAAATAAATTTTGATCCGCTCACCACAGCGCAGAAAGAAGCAAATATGGGACAAGTATTTTCTCCTTATTAATTAAGCGCTTCTGAAAAGATTAATCAGTGCTTTAGTGGCATCCATTGGTGTAAAAAAAAAAAATCTGTGAGATCAAAATGTCTAAACCAAGTCACTTCTAAGTAACAGACAGTTATTTACAGTGGTAAACTATGAAGATGGTTATGTTACACTCTCACGTAAAGAGGAAGAGGCATCTGTCTGCAACAAAAGAGTGCTGAAAAACACCAAGGTGAGCCACGGAGAAGTCCTCAAAGTGCTTTGTCTTTACAAGTTAAACTAAACAAAACTTATTTCTTCAACTTCCAATTACAATGCATGTCTCAAGTCAAGACAATGAGCGCAAAAAGTAGAAGCGTCTCCAAGTTAGACGAGGTCGAGCAGACAGTGTTTTTCTTCTTCTGTGATTGAGGCAGTGTGGACGCCGGGAGAGGAGCCGGGCGGCCCCGCAGACCTGGTCCGGGACGCGGACTGGATCCTTGGTCTGTGGGAAAACACGGCACGGAGCCTGGTCTGTGTGAGCGGCTGTGCAACACACATCCAGTGCAACACGCATGCTCATTAATAAACAGCATTAAGTCAATTAAATGCTTACATATAGGCCAGAGTGCAAGTATGGGAGCAGACCCACAGGGTTGAGGAAATAAACATTTTACATTCCTAATGAAGAAGTTGATTATATTTTTGTTATTTTTTCAGTATATGTTTCACATCACTCTTTCCAAACTAATTCATGATCCCTCTTGTTCCCTCTTCTTAGCTTTTATTTTATACCTATATTACTATCTCTCTATATATGGGTCTTATTGGGCCCCAAGAATGTCAAGGCCCTGGAGTTCTGTCTCCAGTAAATCAATCAGTTAATCAATGATTTATATTTTATATGTATTATTTGCATAATAAGAATCAGTATCTCTATTTGTATAATAAGAATCATTATGTCTATTCATGCACACATGGTGGAAAAGAGTGGCAATTAATAATAACAAAAAATCAAAAAATGAGCAATGAGTCAATGGAAACTAATGCACATAAAATTATATGTATGTAAATATACAAAAATGTATACAAAATGGTATTGCAGGATTGTAGAGTCTAGATAGAGATTCTCAACTTCCTTCTTACACTCCCTACTGTGGGTTGTAATTTTGGTGATCAAAGACTGGTATACTTACGGTGCATTCAGAAAGTATTCAGACCCCCTTCACTTTTCACTTTTGTTATATTGCACCCTGAGGCTAGAGTCGTTTAAAAAACATTTTCTCTCACTAATCTACACTCAGTACCCCATAATGACAAAGTGAAAACAGAATTGTAGAAATTTTTATTCATTTATTAAAAAGAAAAAACTGAAATATCACATTGACATGAGTATTCAGAGCCTTTACTCAGTACTTAGTTGAAGCACCTTTGGCAGAAATTACAGCCTTGAGTCTTTTTGGGTATGACGCAACAAGCTTTGCACACCTGGATTGGGGGATTTTCCTGCCATTCTTCTTTGCAAATCCTCTCAAGCGCGGTCAGGTTGGATGGGGACCGTCGGTGGACAGCCATTTTCAGGTCTCTCCAGAGATGTTCAATAGGGTTCACGTCTGGGCTCCCTGCGTTGTCTTGGCTGTGTGCCCAGGGTCATTATCATGTTGGAAGATGAACCTTCGGCCCAGTCTGAGGTGCTGAGCGCTGTGGAGCAGGTTTTCATGGAGGATATCTCTATACTTTGCTCTCTTCAGCATTCCCTCAACCCTGACCAGACTCCCAGTCCCTGCTGCTGAAAAACAGCCTCACAGCCTGATGCTGCCACCACCATGCTTCACTGCTGAGATGGTATTGGGCAGGTGATAAGCCATGCCTGGTTTCCTCCAGACATAATGTTTGGAATTGAGGCCAAACAGTTCAATCTTGGTTTCATCAGAGAATCTTGTTTCTCACAGTCTGAGAGTCCTTCAGGTGCTTTTTTGCAAACTCCAGGCGGGCTTTCATGTGTTTTGCACTGAGGAGGAGAGGCTTCCGTCGAGCCACTCTGCCATAAAGCCTAGATCAGTGGAGGGCTGCAGTGATGGTTGTCCCTCTGGAGCTTTGTCCCATCTCCACACAGGATCTCTGGAGCTCAGTCAGAGTGACCGTCAGGTTCTGGTAACCTTTCTTACAAAGGCCCTTCTCCCACGATTGCTCAATTTGGCCAGGCGACCAGCTCTTGGAAGAGTCCTGGTTGTGCCAAACTTCTTCCATTTGAGAAATATGGAGGCCACTGTGCTCTTCAGTGCAGCAGATTTTTTTTTTTTTTTTGTAGCTTTCCCCAGATCTGTGCCTTGCAACAATCCTGTCTCTGAGCTATGCAGGCAGTTCCTTTGACCTCATGACTTGGTGTTTGCTCTGACATGCATTGTCAGCTGTGAGGCCTTCTATAGAGAGGTGTGTGCCTTTCCAAATTATGTCCAGTAAATTTAATTTACCACAGGTAAATGGGAGGCTCCTGAGCTAAATTTCAAGTGTTGTTGCAAAAGGTCTGAATACTTATGTCAATGTGATATTTCATGGGTTTTTTTTATATAATAAATTTGCCAAAAATTCTGAAATTCTGTTTTCACTTTGTCATTATGGGGTAGTAAGTGTAGATTAATGAGAGAAAAAATGAATTTAAAAGATTGTTGCTTCAGGCTGCAACATAATAAAAGTCAAAAAAGTAGAGGGGTTCTGAATACCTTCTGAATGCACTGTATATAGGCTATTCTACTTCTGTGCTCACTATAAGAGCAGCAGCATGGAGGCTTGCAGTGTGAAATGTTTTGTAGCACTGTCGTGTCTCTGCCTGTTGGTGGTGCTGAGGAGCTGTTTGTGCTGCATCTGGCAGCATGCCGGGGGTCAGAACCACAAACCCTGGGAAAAGCAGCGCTTTGCCCATATAAGGCTGCAATCCATCCGCTTCCCTCTTCCTCCCCAGCTCCCTTCCTCTCTGTCTTTCTCAGACCTAAGGGATATTTACAGAGAAAGCCTCGGCCAGCTTGGCCTACCTTATTAGGAGCTCAGCTTGTTGTCAGCGGTACTCTGCCTACAGGACAGTGGTCCATCTCTCCTCACACAGATGAGCCAAGCAGATGGATGGCTGGTGTTGTTACACTTTGTTGCATGTAGAATAGGAGTTGCAAACACACCAGGACTCTGTTAACTTTACCCAACAGTCTACTGACCCATTCCTGGATGTTTGTCCAGAGAATTTAACCACACACATTCCTAGCTTGACAGTTAAGTCAGTCATGCAAGTGCACCTACTAGTAACAAGGGATCAATATAGCACATTGTGCTGCCCTCATTCCTCCTTCATTCTGTTTGTTGCAGACATTTGCAGCTGTTCTGCCACCCCCACCCCCAGTGATGTACAACATCTGGCTACCAGAAACAGTAGACTATACACTGTAAGCAGGGGTAACAAGAGTGGGTTGAAGCAAGAATGAGCAATCCTCCAGGTGATCACATATTACAAATGTGAGCAGACTGATGACTCCATCATTCATGGCATGCTACTAGGAAACCAGGGATCTGAATAACATTTCAGTTTGGGGATGAATACAGTTACATGATGCATGTTTGTGGGGATAAAAGACTTAATATTTAGCTTGAACTGATAGATTTACTGACTCGCTGAATCTAGACAATGTGGCTGAGGTGATACTTATGTGCACATAATAACCAAGCAGTTTGTACAAACACACTTTCTTTATTAGGGTGCAGGCATCCATTTAATATATTAAAAAAACAACATGTGAAGGGATAAGACTACATGAGACTTTATTTTAAAAGGTTATTATTCAAGACTAATATTTATACACATACAATATACATAACCATGCTCCCTTGCAAAAGAGAGGAATTGACAATGGAAAAAACTATGAAAATATCTTTTATCAATGGTAATTTAAACAATGCATAGCATAATAGGCTTTTACAGAACAGCAATTTCTATATTGTGCAATGACCGATGACCTTCAGCTACGGGTAACACGACTTCTCCCTCTACTTGCTTCATCACAGGTTGTCGTGAGAAGGTGCTGCCCTGAACAAAATCATTTATCTGGAGATTGGGCAAAGCCTCACAGAGCTGTTATTGCTTTGTAGATAGTAAAGTGCTGTGGTCGGCTGACCTGGATCTGTGGTCATTTAAGAGCATGGAGTGTATTTGTGGTCACAAAAAATATATATATATATTTATGTGGGGAAGTGCATAGGTGGAGAGGTAGGTGGGTTCAAACACTTGCATGTGGAATGAAGCTACCCAACAGAGCTTCACGGACTTCCCCTTTAATCAGGACACTGTTGAATGTAAAAAAAAAAAAAATAGGAGCCTGAAATGAGTTTTCAGCCCAGAAAACTGTGGAGCTTGTGTTGCTCAAGTAAACTACATCAAAATGTTTAGTGCCTTTTGTGGATACATTAGAACAGGGCTAGGATTATTAGTAAATTGTGGGGTCAACTCATGAATATGCTGTGTGACTGTGTTCACAAAAAAAATTAAATACGAAGTGGGAGCTATAAGGGCCAAGTTTCCTCGGGTGCTTGTGGAATGTGCATCGAGGATGTTTGTGATGCACGCATAGGAATGTGTGTGCATATTAGAGTTCCCTGATGCTCAGTGGTAGATAGTGTGTTTTTTTTTTTTTTTTTTCTGTGTTGCACAAGCCATGGACATTTTGGCCGTTGTCAAGTCTCATGTAGCTGCTGTGGGAGCCTCTGACCAAGAGCCACAGGCCTTCATGCCATAGGTCTTCCTGGAGAAACGCACATT
>OMLB01008071.1:15249-34550 GCA_900302555.1 Myripristis jacobus | reverse complement strand
ATAAACTTGAGTCTGTATATCGATGCAGTATTGCCACACAAAGTACTGCAATGTGATGCTGTAGCGTTTTTTTGTTGTTGTTTTTTTTTCATTCTGGTGTGTGTGTGTGTGTGTGTGTGTGTGTGTGTGTGTTCAGTCCACTGTAATCTCTGGCAGGTGTGGACCAGTGAGCTAGGAGCAAAGCCGTCCAGACGACTGGCAGCAGTTCCCACAGGCTACTGTGTCTACCCGAACCCAAACACACAGGCGCGTGTGCACACATGCATGCAAGCATTCCCATCAGCCCAGTTCGCAAGGCAGACAGAATGTATAAATAAACACTGCCACATACACACAGTTTCATGACTACAGTCAAACACATGGTGGAAAACAGGGCACCTCTGGCACATGCGCCAGAGATCACAGAGGTCAGCGGGCAAAGGGGCCGACGAGTGTCCGAATTACGCCTCCTGGCATGCAGCCTTATGGGAGCGGTGTGGAAGTTCAGGGCTGGAGGCCTACATTGTTGACACAGATTTACTGCATGTTGCCCTTGTGCTTTTTAGCTCACAGAGCAGCTAAGATGAAGGGTGGCTGTTTTAACACATTCAACAGGTTGCTCTCTTTCCTCTTTAGAATTATGCATAATGGCATTTGCTTTCCTACATCACTAACTTCCCTCACAATCACCAAAACAGGGTGTGTCATAATTTCCTTTATGTTACCTTCAAGAACACAGATAAAGATAAATGTATTGCAACAGAATTTACTGCTGCATGTCAACACTCCCAACTTATGATGTAATAATAATAATGTAATAATGAGTGTAAATTACACCATGACAGCTTAAATAAACTGATCTTACATGCTACATCTTAAATCATAAAACACCACATACTGAAAGCATGAGCAGAGCCAACAGCTGAGGATGTTGATGGATAATGTAACAACAAAACACTGAACACCAAACTCATTTTTCAGCAGTGCAACACGGGGAAACAAAGGGGGATTCAAAAGGGCTCCTCTGAGTCTATTTACCCGTCTTGACATCTCTGCAGAGCAGGATTTTATTCCTCTGGAGCTGGTATGGGACTGTGGCTCTGAGGGGCTGCAGGTTGGGGTTGCTGCCCCCCCGAGCCGCTCCACTTCTGCACGACATCCCCCACTCCTCTTCACCAGGCGACCTAAATGGATGGAAACCCTCTGCTTGGCTTTGCTTTGCTTTGCTTTGTCTCGCTTCTTTCGCTTTTCGCCGATACTCTGCTCAGCACCGGCTTCTGACCGCACTCAGTGAGTCCTCAGTGATCACCCTGAAATGTGTCCGGGCTTCTTGTTGGGCACCCAGCTTGAGCTTTCTTTTGTGATGACCATGATTTTCCTCACAGCTTCTTTTTCGGATTTAAAAAAAAAAAAAAAAAAAAAAGAAAGCCAGGAGACGAGCTGAGTGAGCCTTGCGCTTTAACGCATCATAAACCGTGCGTTATCCTTCCTTGTTGAGCGCAGACATGCTCAAGAGGACAAACTCCCCCCTGGCTGAGCGTCCTTGCACGGTGCTTGTTTATTTCCCTTGTCTGCAAAGTGACAACACAACAGCTCAACCTGTGCAACTATCTCGTGTAGTATGTGATTCCAAAGGGACGATGTGAAGGGCCAAATCTCCATCTGGTTGGTTGCTACAGAATACTACTGAGCACTTATTGGTCATCAGATCTATCTGTCTCCTAAGGGTAAACCCCCCTAGAAACTTTAAGTTCCCACCCACTTTGTGAGATTCTTTCCACCACTATGCAGGGCATGGGCCTTCCCCTCCTCCTCCTCGACCTCCTCCTGGCCTATAGTGTGTGTGTGTGTGTGTGTGTGTGTGTGTGTGGTCGCTAAAGTGGGGTTCAGGGTCCCCCAGGGTTATTAGAGGTGGCTCGGGGGTCCCCCCACCATAATGAGGGCAAGTTTAATTGCACTATTATTTTACACTGGATATAGGACACCGGCACAGAGACTAAAATCATCAGGCAAACCTTGTCATCTTGTCATTAACTACACAGTTTTTGCACTTTTGCACACTGTTTGTTGTATGAGTGTCAAATCATTCTAATCATGTGTTCACAATGAGCTGATGCATGCACATGAGCATCATACAACATAATTATTACCGAATATAGGTAAAATATAGTTCAGGTAAAGGAAAAAGTTGTTCATTTAACGCACAGTGAAGTTAAAGGTGCCATAGTTGCATCCAAAATGCATTTTTACATCTTTCCCATGCAATTTAAGGATACTTGCATGTGTTTTATCGCCTGTGGTGACTGTCACAAAAATAAGATTATGACATTTGTGTCATTATTTGGTCTGTGATAAACAAAAAAATCTTTATATCCATTATTTACTAAGGCTAATTCATTTATTTTCCAAGCTTTCTAGTTGTTAGTATAGCTGGTAAACCTCCTGACAACAACCAGACTCACACAAACTGATAACAGAGCAGCTAATAATGACTGCATGGTCTGAATAAGTCCCATGTCTTGAAACTGTGATTGCACATGCTCAGCATGAGCTCCCATAAGGCTTTAGTCAGGGCCTTTGTTGGGGCTGGATGAACTCAGCTCATGCATTACACATACATGTCACTGGAGGTCAGTGGAGTGCCACCAAAAACAATTTATAGACTTCAGAAAATTGCTGTCGGCCTCCCTGATTCCATGAATAACAGACCCCGAGGCCTTTGAGCACGATGAGCACTGAGGTTGAACTCCTGAAGGGAATACTGTGGATGTATACAAGAGGATAGTATCAGGCAGAATCAGCTGGGAAAATGTGAATCCAGAGGGTGTGTAGACTTGTGATATCTGCTGTATTTAATAATGAACTGTTTTTGTGGGATGAACCGAGCACAGCGGCTCAGTTTGTCACTCTGACAGCTGAGGGATGCTGCGCTCTCTGAGGGGGGAGCTGCGACGGGGAAGCCGAGGGAGAAGAAAAGAATGAACTCACACAGAAATATGACAGCCAGGCAAAAACACTCAGTATCAGTGGAGAAATCGGGATCAGTCACACTCATTTACCACAGTGACTGTAGCAGTGGGACTGGTGGCGGTCTTGCTCAAGGACACTTCAGCAGGGCGGTTGAATCTTGAACCCCAGGTCTACTGGCTTTAATGGACTTTTTTTTTATTAAACCACAGATGTAATTGCTGTGGCTGCAGTTGGTTGAGTAATATTCTGATTCATCTGCAGGCAGCACTTGAATGACAGCACCGCTCACACATAAATTAACATGAGAAAGTGGATTTAGAGGCAAAATAAAGAGTTGTTTCTTCAGTCTAAATGCATGTCAGAAGTACTAGATATGTATTTCAGATTAATACGAGGTAAGATTTACCTGCTCTTTTTTAGACTCATTTTTAGGGAACCAGTGACAATTTGAGACGTTTACTTAGCATGCTCCACTTTATATAAATTAACCACAAGATGGCGCCGTAGCATATTTATCCCATGCAACAGGTTGTTTACTACCACCGCCTGTACCTCCTGGTTTTCAGTCATTTAAACATTTGTGGAAACTCTGTAATGAGTCTCAGGATGCAGCCTGCACAGACAGCCGGAGAGAGACGTGACAGAAAAAGGCAGTTTATTGCAACACAAAACAGACATCATTGAACCAAAATAACCAAATGTTTGTATGTAAAAAGAACATACAGCTTGATTGGATAAAATAAGAAGTAGTAGCATAAGATCTGATAGAATCAATAAATTGCAGCACAGGTTTACACTTACTGTAACAGTAATGTTTGATTACTCAAGCAGGATTATGATACGACATTTCAGGGGCAGGGAACCCCGGATTTCGATGCTGATACCACACAGTCACACTCATCAAGCACACCATTTAATGCTATTCTACTGACATTCTCCGTCAGCGCCCAGTCAGTATGAGGACAGTCTGCAGAATCCCATCCTCTATGTGGATCTGTAACTCTGAATACCTTGAGATTCCTATTTGCAGGTGCTCCGACTGCATCCAAAGAGCTGTAGGTGCTGTTTTGGTTACATTTCGACAAGAAACAGAGTAAAACAGGCCAACAGCAAGGGCACACAAACACACAGATGATGCAATGGGCGGAATAGTAACATTCAGGACAGGAGAAAAGAGTCTGAAGAGATAAATGGATGCTTTGGAAAGGTCTGGAAAGAAATTTGTAAAGAGTTGCCGCAGGCGTTGCATGATTTCGATTGAGGGGATTCACAGACACTACAAACTGGTGGTGGGAGACTGTGAGCGAAGAGAGGAGCGGGTTCAGCTTCATCGTAACTTCACGTCCGTCCGTACGAAAATCCAGAAATGATGACGAGACTCTCCCATCGGCTTCTCGTGGAGCGGCTGATGGCTCAGGCTGACGGTGGCGAGCGGGGTTGCGGTCGGGGTGGTTGGTCATGGTCAACGCAGCATTGCCAGGCAGACAGGCTGGGGATTCGGTTGGGGGTCGGCTTGGGGCTCAGCGTCGTCGTCGCTGGTCCTAGCTGGGAGAGAGCGCGGGGCTGGGTTCAGTGCTGATGTTGACCAAACACTCGCTGGACTTGAGGCTGGCCAGGGACTTGGAGCTCGGTAAAGAGGCCAGGGAGCCACACAGACCGAGCATGGAGGGCGTGCAGTCTTTACCTGGAGGGAGAAAACAGAGCACATACACAATAAATATCTGTCCCTAAAGCAAGACTCTGATCCTCCATAGCTGACACCACCTACACAAAAAGCACAAGTTACTTAATGTCCCCCCTCCAGTCATTTATTAAGCCACTAAAATGTTCTCTGGTTATCAATAAATGTACATATTTAGAAGTTTCCCATGCAAAAAACCCCCTTTGTATCAAAGTTCATTTAAAAACACTATATTATTACTAAATTAGCAAAATCAAAAATACTAAAAGGTGCACCACTCTACTACTAACTGCCAAAGGCTGAATGAAGCGAGGAACCTATAAAATGATAAAAATGTTGACTAAAAAGACTAAAAAGTCCCCCCTGCAGTTGACCCTTGGTGATTTTGCCTTGTGCAGCTACAAAAAAGTATTAAAAAAACAACAACAGTAAAACTACATAAAGAGCAGTAACAACAGTAACTGCAGTTTGTTACTTCCACCTGTGTTTTTATGGAGGTGTCTTTTGGTTTCTTTGAGTCTGTCTGTGAAACACAAAGGGTGCACCTCACATTTGACATGCTGCAGTTAAAACACCATGTTGTGTGCAGTGGTGTTAGTAAAAGTGTGTGTACCTGCTGAGGACCAGGCAGCGTCTCCGTTCTGCCTCCCATCGGTCTTCTGGGAATCGGAGTTCAGGCTGGCCTCAGCAGACAGCTGCTCCAAACTGTGGAAACTCCTTCTAAGCACATCAGTTACATCATGGCTCATATACTATAAAACACTTGTAATTTAAATATATCAATAAGGTAGACAGTTTTTTGCAAGACACTTCAACACCCCTGGGTATTTTCTGTACATATGTACGGTCTCTTTGGACTTGTCAATGTGAAAATGATACATATTTTGCACATCTTGTGCATAAATTATAAATTCATATAGCGTTGTGCTTTTTGTTTTCCTTTTTTCATATTTTTCTCTAGTGTAATATACTATCTATATCTTGATTTCATCTTTGATTCTGTTTTTTTATATTTCAGTTTTAAACTGTATATATCCCATATTGTTGGCACATTTTCATCTCATAAAATTTGGTCTGCTTTTTTGTGTCAGTAAGTTGTCTCAGCTGCTGTTATTACTTATGAATTATTATTTTTATTATTATTTGATATATCTATATACATTTTGCAGCTGCAGTGTTCCAGTTTCCCTATAGGGATCATAAATAAACTTTTATCTCATTATTGCACAGCTGTACACAGAAACTCGGCGTATGAGGGAATAAAAATACAACAGAAATGTGCACGTAGGTTTACCTGCGGAAAAGCTTGACATCGCCCTGGTTGCTTTTAATGGTGGACCACTGGTTGACCAGGGGGATGGAAAGGTCTTTCGCCAGGTGGGAAGACTCACAGGGGATGAGGGCAGAGCTGGAGGAGGAACAGCATGCAAATGATTCATCAATTCAATATCAGTTCAGTCATTAAAATCAAAGGTCTAACCTGCAGAAGTATGTGGAGGAAACATTTCATTAACACATTTCATTAATACTTTTAGACAAGGGACTTTACTTCTACTTGGCAAACTTTCAGCACAGTAACAGTGCTTCTAGTTGTGCAGGATATTTTGTGTGTGTTTGTGTGTGTTGGCGCGCTCTCACAGTTGTGCCTGCAACTCCAGCACTATGGCCTCCAGCTCCTTCTTCTCCTGCTGGCTCTGAACCGTCAGCTCCTCCAGCCTGGATCTCAGGCGCTTGTTCTCCGTCTCCACGTTCTTCAGCTGGGACTCCCGCAGGCGAACCAGCTCCTCCAGGTAACCCTGCACCGCACGCACAAAAATGGAGCTGGGAATTTGTCACTTCAGCCGCAACAGCAGTGCTCTGAAAACGGATGAGGCCAAAGCGTATCTAGGATTAGTGGTTGCAAATTCACCTTCTGGGCGTAGACGATCTTAAACCTCTGCTCCATCTTGCGGCACTTGTTGCTCCAGCTTTCCTCGTCGGTGACCAGGGGGATGTAGGGATGCTCCGGGACGCTCTCTTCACTGTTACTGCTGTCCACACTGCGCCGGTCCTCCTCATCACTCAGGTAGTCATAGCTACACACCAGACATGCAGTAGCGTTAAATCATCACACACAATGCTAATGGTCAAGCAGACAGAGCAGCTGGGTCAGCCTCACCTCTGAGTGAACTTCAGGTAGGGCGTATAGTCAATCACAGCTGGGGATTTGCCATCCAGAACCTCCCCCTTCAAGCAAAAACTGCAGAGAGAGAGAGATTGAGAAAAAAATCTTAGAGCTGTGTTTTCAACATGCTTTTACATGCCTGGCACAGAAAATAAATTCAACACAATATAAGGAAATATTGATCTCCAGTTGCATTCGTTTTAAAAACCAATTGTTTTTTCCAGATGATATGAAAGAAAAAGTTATATTAGAAGGGTAATGAATAGACAATATTGGCTTTTGCACCCAAATTTTGTATTTTGGATTCAGAAAGTATGTTATGTGAAACACTAAATACAAAAGTATGTTCTTTTTTGGCATTTATGGCATTTATCTGTTTTTGTAAATGAATTTTTCATATCTTATCACAGCATATATTAGTTATATGCTTAGTAGTTATTAATTCGCTGATATTTTAAAATATGAGCTCATATGAAGGCCAATTATATATTGTTATATTAACGTACATTTAGAAAAAAGCTTGCTAGTAAAGAGGCATAAATACGCAATAATCATATATGTATGTACTTGGCAATAAATGTCCGATTCTGTGGTGCATGTCTGGCCTTGTGTATGGTCTTTTTTGCACACTGTACTGTTAGATTTTAATAAACCCCAGCAGCATGAGTCAGAATAAATTTACTAAATTTGGGTTTGAGGCTGAAAAAGAGCCTTTTGCTCTTAAATATAAAATTGGTCTCCACCTGAAGTCGATGGCGCTGAGCCCAATCAGCATGCCGGTCAGGACTGTGGCTTCCTCTCTCAGCATAATGGCTCCATCATCATAAAACCTCCTGCCAGGCAAAGAGGGGAGGCGATGGTGATTGTGAGCGCAGTGCAGAAATACCACAGCGATGATGGAGACCGTATTTTAAAAAAAGGAATCCATTCACACATTACCACTCGTTTAACTCATCAGTCTGACCTGGTGGTCCTGGTGTCCCTCAGGGCCGTGGCCACATACTCAGACAAACGCTTCTCCATCAGGGCCACTCGAAGCCAGGCCCGACCCTGCAGGCGTGACAAGTAACTGAGAACAGGAGGATTTCTTTGCTCTCTCTCTCTCTCTCTCTCTCTCTCTCTCTCTCCCTCTCTCTCTGCCTTACCCCAACACACCGACTCATGCCCACACGCTCACACTGACAGATAAAATTTCCTTGCCTTGGCTCGTGATGTGCTGATGTTTTCGATGTTTTCTATGCTGGCGATGCAGTTGTTCTGCACCTTGCTGCACGCCAGCCGGATATACTCCCAGAAGCTGCGCTGTCCATCTGAGCTGAACCAGCTTCCTGAACCTGCTCCAAGGTTGAAACGCAGCGATGACTCAGATCGGCCCACATAGTTAACACGCAGGCACACGCATATTCACACTAATATCACCAAAGCTCTGGGCTTATGGTTAATAAAATCACCCCATTTTCTAGGACTATGCTGTATGCTGTACACCACGACAAGGCTGGGCAATATGGCTGTAAATCACAATACCCAGGATTTATTTTTAATACTGATATATGTCACAATATCTTAAGCATAAAAAAACACATTAAATAATCATATCAACGATCCTTCCATTGAATAGAATGGTCATGTTAGGTGTGATAGCAAACAAATCTCCATTAAGTACTTCATGCCTTATTTTTTAAGCAGTTATTAAATTTAAAAAAGTGTCTTGTTATGATAAATATATAATAATGATATGATTCTACTGAAACGATAAGACTGAACTATTGCCCAGTTCCATATATTACTATTCCACAAAATGGTACATTATATCTTATCGACGGTGTTTTTTTATTGTCACATATTCAAAGACATCTACACAGATCTATGTACTTCACTTGTCCATCTGTTCCTGTGACGTGTGTATGTTACCTGTTTTGTTACCTTTGAAGCGGTGGCTGAGGATGTGCTCTAAAATCGCCGCGAAGTTCACAAACTCCTCGGAAGAGTCATCTATGGGCTCTGCTGTGTACTTTTCTAGGAGAGTCTTTACAGAGAATCTGGAAGAGAAGCACAGAGAGAGAGAGGGCAATGAGAACAACACAAGGTACCGCACCGAAAAAAATATTTGAGCATTTGTATGGCATGTGCATTATGTGAGGGAGGTGGACTCTCGCTTGGTAGCGAACCGCACAAGCCAGTGAAATGTGAACGTGTACTGTAACAAAGCAGACAAGCGTACTACTGTATTTGAACCTAGCGACAATAGCAGGGAGGAGGGTTTTTTTGGGAACCACGCCATCTTATCAAACTGAGGTCACCCTAATTGTCATGTGTACTGCACAATGTACCCCTTCAGCCCTTTGGCAGTGTTGTCATGACGATAATACAATTAACCCCCTGTCTTTGCAGCCTTTGTCCACACTGGGCTTCCAGGTCCCTTTGGGTCTTGTCTCTCTAAAGGACCGGCCAGTATCAAAGAATGATCAAATCACTCCCTCCCCTTCCTCCTTACATGGTGGTCTGATCTATTTAGGGCAGCCGCCGCCACAGTTTTAGTTTGGCTTTTGACCTCGCACACTCACCCCGCTGCACTACAGGCAGGCGGCTATGCAGCGTGCATGCTAGGACCCGGCATCCAGGCACGAGCTAGGGCGGACCGCCTCTGCTTCCATGGGCAACACTAGCATCACCGAGGGCAAGACTGCCCTGGCACTGGGCAACACGTCTATAGCCAGGGGAAAGACTACCGTCTCCATGGGCAAGTCCTCCATCTTCAGGGGAGTGACCACCACCTCCATGGGAGACTCCACCATCCAAAGGGAAAAGACGACTGTCGCTCTGGGGCGAGCCAGCTTCAGCCGAGGGACCACCACCACGTCTTTCCGCAAAGCACTGATGCCCAAGCGCAGAACCACCTAGATGGACAAGACTCCAGAAGCAAGGGCGAAGACACCCAAAGCAGCCAAGCAGTCAAAAAGAGACTCTAACAATGAGTGGAAAACCACATTCTCATCGAGCAAGACCTCCTTCACCAAAGGTGGGGTTTCAACCCTGAAGACTAAGTACGCCATCTCCTGGGGTAAATCCTCTGTCTCCTGGAGCAGAACCACCATAACTCTGGGCAAGACCACCTTAGCGGTGGGCAAAACCTCTGTCACACGAGGGGAGACCACAAGCTCTCTCACCACTCTGACCTTCACCCATGGAACCAAGTCTGCGTCTGTGGTCAAAACCGCCCTCACTCGAGGCAAAAAAACTCACAGCAACATCTACTGGGATTTTCACATGTGAATACTGTACATACACTCAAAACCCGGGGATATCTCAAACTGGTCAGATTCGGCAGGTCAGTAGCACTGTAAGTCAATATGAAACCAATCGATGTGTTTGTGATCGATGTGTATCAGGGAGTTATATGTCCACGAGGCATCACATTACTCATCTGTTGTACGAGGTGTATCCGACTCCGAAGAGCGGATTCTCAACTGAGAGAGTCCTGAGCGAGTTGCAGATCTAATGGGCTCGCAATCAAAAGGGTAAAAATGTTCTGGAGCCGTGCTGATCCTATCCTTCAAATGTGGCAGCGATGAGCTGATGTGGTGTGTCGGCAGGGCGGGGGAAGTGCGAGACAGCTGTGTGTGTGATGCATGTGCAGACACAAGGGAGCGTGTGTCTTCAGAAACTCATATTGTATGTTCAGCATGTGCAGGAATCAAAATGTCTACATCTCGGGTATAAAAGTATGCTGTGTTTTGCATGCTGATAATGTAAGTCCATATTATGAAGTCTGCACGCGTTTAAGTAACTATGCTACCATATGTTCCACAGCAAGAACAGAAGTGAACTAGACTGTAAAGGTTGACTGATGTAACAGTGCTTATAAAAGTAACCATGCCTAAACACTGCTTGGCTTGATTGTTTTTGTTTTGTAAAAGACTTTTCATGTAATACCATAAGATCCTGACGACACAAGGTGGCAGAAAATAAAGACTGCAATGCTGTAATGACTTTGAAATAGTGTGTACAATTCAACGAGGACACAAATGGATAGTAAACAAATTGAAGGAGCCACACCCATATTTCAAATGGAAAAATGCAAACATAGGAAGGTGTGAAATGACAGCCTCGCCTAAATGGGGGAAACATGAACATATTCAGCCTTTCCTGTATCACGTCTGACATTGTGCATCTCATGTCACATATGGTAAAAAACAGTTTTTGAACAGAGGCCATGTCTTACAATCAGAGGCTATAGGGAACAATGGCTCAGAAGAAAGTGATGTCACCACAGATTGTCCCCTTTGCAACAATGTCTCCTTCAGCCATCCGGTGTCGTCGTGGTGACGGGACAATCGATCCACTGTCCCTGTCCCCCCAGATAGGCTGTGGCCACCTACGGCTGCCTCTGTCCATTCACAGGGGCACATGGGTGGTATGTGGCCTTCCAGAGCCCACGTCGACCAGCTCAACGAAGGCATTATGTGACACGGGGGTAGCGCTATCCACGCTTAGCATTCTGGTCCGCTCTGGATTGTTGCTGCTGTTACTATCAACCCTGAGGGCTTGCAGAGCAGGGTGTGCTGCATGAGTGTGCGATGCTTTGTGCCGAGTGAGCCCCGAAATCTGTCGTCGCGACTGGGTCAGGACGAGGACCTTCTCCTCAATGGGCAACACCAGCATCACCGAGGGGAAGACGGCCCTCTCCCTGGGCAGCACCAGCATAAAGAGGGGGAAGACCAAGATCGCCCTGGGCAACTCCTCCATCACCAGGGGCAGGAGCACGACATCTCTGGGCTCCTCCACCATCACCAGCGGGAAGACCAAGATCTCCCTGGGCAGCGCCTCGTTCAGCAGAGGCACCACCACCACCTCGTTTCGGAAAGCCCTCTTTCCCAAACGCAAGACCCTCTAGATGAGGAGGGATGTGATCGCCGGGCGGGGGGACCGGCGCTTATCTCCACTACACAGAAAGACAAAACAAAACGGCAGAATCACAGGGAACACACGGAGGCAACCGCGGCGTCTGCAGAGGGCCTGTCCAAATTGACAGTGAACAGTGGATTAAATTTACTTTTGGAGCTTTTTTGATCATGCAAGATTTATCAAGGAAACAGGTCAGTGGCATCTGAATTCTGTTCAATACTGTGCTCTGCCAATGGTTTCAGCATACTTGTGTATAATATACATCCAGTGTGTTAGTGAGGTTTGCCTGCTAGTATGTGCTGCACTTCACCGTGACCCACAAACACACAAAGTGACCCTGTTTTGCTGCACACCCACCTGGCCACAATGTCAGTTTCCTGGTAAGCATGAGTTATGTTAGGGCAGAGGGTCCCAATGCTTTTTCACATCAAGGATTCCCCCAAAACATCTTCTTTAGACCGCCCACCTAGTAACATCTGCTTGGAAGGTACACCGCCTGAGAACATTTTCCTTTTTCTGTTGGCTTTAATGTGGCTTTATGGCTTTAAACTCATCTGCGCTGTAGGTGGGGAGGTAACAGCGGGCAGAGTGAAAGCTCTGGGCCAAACAGTCCATGTGCATTCTGTCAGTGAGTAGACGTCCAAGTGATGAAATTATACATTTATAGGGGGGCCGATCCAGTGGAAATCCCTCAATCTCCATATTAAGAGGCACAGATATGTGGTTAAGCAATGAGTTTATTATTTGGGTTGAGTTTCAGATACCTCTCCAAATTCTAACAGGGGAAAGTCTCATGTCATAAGAAGCATCTCTCAGCTGATATGATGGCACTGGTATCCTCAGTTGAACGTGCGGTGGAATGATTAGAAATGAACTGAGGTCCTCTCATCTGAAGGGTGAAAGTGCAGGAATCGCTGGCATGGCTGAAATGCAAATGGATGGAGTGGAGTAGCAACATGCTCTTGGTACGATTTGACACTGAAAAACAACTGCGGGGCCTTCTGACAAGCTTCTTTTGTGCCCCCTCTCACTCGGCCTGGATCCCCGCCAGGCCCACTCTCAGCTCTCTTCAAATGCCCTCTTGTTCTACTTTCTCACTCCTCTACTGTACTTACACAACTGCGTTTGATCCACAACGCCACCTAGGATAACCAATGCTTCGTTTGTCAGCGATGACGCCTAACCCAAATAACAAAGCATCAAACGAATTCCCTCAGCTTTCACTTTTGTGACTTTTCCCCTCATTCCCCTGTAAACCCTTTCCCTGACTCCTCTCTCTCTCTCTCTCTCTCTCTCTTCCACTTTCTCTCTCCCTCTCTCCCCAGTCTTGGCATTACCAGCAGGATCAGCTGACACAGGCGGACTCCTCACTGGCCACAGCATTGTGCAACACCAGCCGATGGTGTGTTTAACATCCCGGACTGAGAGAGAGATGCCCCGTCCTGTACTGGATCAGCACAAACAGCCAAGGAAACCAATGCCTTGTGCTCTGATGAAAATTTGATGGCAGCATTAGTGGTGATTTCTGGGCCATAGCCAAACAAATTGAAAGACGATACGAGGACCATAGGGTGTGTCTCTCTCCTCGCTGCGCCCCCCCCCTGTGAACGAGCGTCTGGGCAAAGTGTTTCATGGTCAGAGGAGGTGTGAGGAGGGGATCAGTGTGCAAGACGGACAGATGAGGGCGTTGGGATGGGGAGAACTGAGAGTGTAAACCGGAAGTCTGAACCTGGCAGGGGGTTGATGGGAAGAACAACGGCAAGCTGCAGTAAAACACCGGTATATGGTGGTGAAACGGGCGATGAGAGATGCCAACATTTTTACCAAATGTTCACAACACGATGCTGTAAATTCATGTACTTGATGTTATTGGTAAAAGTCCAAATGTGAAGTCATAAATGAGGGGGAATGGGAAATACGGCTGCAGAGAAACTGAAGTGATAAAATGATGTTATTCAAGACATGCGGGTTCAAAGAGCTCACATCTGGTGTTTCCTATTTTGCCTCTCCTGACAAGGATGCAGGCAGGTTTTGAGAAAGTGGCTCCGAGTGAAGCCACTGTCACCCTTCACTAGAATCAAAAAAATAAAGGACCCACCCATTTGATCAAGCATCTTTCAGTGATGTGAATATGTAGCTGTCATGTTTTATTCTCTAGTCTAGAGCCACGCCTGAGAAAACCTGAAATCTCAGCCAGGATGCAACACATAAGCCTTCCCCTCTTTCTCATCCTCATCCTTTTTGTTCACAAGAAGCCTTCATCTTACATCTGACCTCTGAAGTCTCACTCATCTTATCTATGTCTTCTTAGGTTCCCCGTGTCGACACCAACACTGTCCCTCCAGTCACGGACCACAGCAGGACAGATCTTAGTCAGAATAAAGCCAACGAGACAGTAACTGTTAAACATTACAGTGCAGCGTGTGGCCTGCAAACACGTTCCCCTGTGACCACTGATCTCCCCGCTTTAGCCGAGTTCAACCCAGCAGAGGAAAAGTTAATTGGGGTTGCATGTGAATTCCCGCAGATTGCAATAGCATGCCTTGGCCCTGCCATGTAAAGATAAAGCCTGTTGCCAGTAGCAACAGCACAGAGGTGGGAGATCATAATGAAACTGCCGTCACTGCGGACATGATAAATATCACCAAGTCTCCTCACAGTCACAAAAATATAGAGTCGTGTTGCGCTGTTCGATGAAAACCTTGCAACTCTGGATTTTTGGTGATCTTTGTGTGTTCACGTCAGGATCATGTGCGGCTCGATTGAGAAACTCTACAAACCCTTATGAGATCATTTAGAAACCGACTGGATGAACTGGAAAAAACAAAACAAAACAAAACAAAACAAAGCTCCTTTTTGTAGTTGACATTTTGGAGATTCAAGGTTTTCATCTGACATCAACAACATGCTTTAATTATTATTATTATCATTGCTTTTTGCTATTATTCCTCTTAAGTTTTGGTTTCAGTTTTCTTTATCATAAATATCACAACCTTCGTCTCTGACACAGGCCTCATGTGGAAAGTGTTCCCCTTAGTGGTGCAAAGATTTAATCAGGTTTGCCTCCATTAAATGCAAGTATTTATTGCTGTACACCCATCAAAACAGGTTCAGACATTGTAATCAAGACGCTGAAAGACTCACTGCCAACCACTGTACAGCAGACCAAGTAAACAAAGCATTTACGGTGACTGTGAGGCTGGTTTCTTTCTCATGACCCCCAATGACAGACAGGGAACATTAGACAACTTCATCAGGGCTCCATGACTCCAAACCTGAAAACTTCAGAGGAAAAAAAAAAAAGAAAAAAGAAAAGACTACAAACCCCTCTGCAAAGTCTCCCAAAGCCACATAACTTTATCACATGAACTGTCGGGGATTGAAACTGTTAATCTCTGTGTGTGTGCTGATTGTATGTTAAACGATGTGACCGTGAGGGAAAAAGAGGTCAGACTTTATAAATATATATACACACATACACATGTATTAGGATAAAAAAGGGCTTGGTGTACTAACCCAGCACTAACGTCAGCTGAACTAGCCAGGCAGGTTAACCATGTGGAAGTAGCTTCGTCTCTGTCAGCAGAACAAAGCCTGTATACTGTTTCCTACATGGACGTGATAAGGGCAGGTCATCGCAGCTGCACGCCTCCTCCTGCCAGCTGCAGATCCAACACGACGGTCACATCGCACAGCCTCTAACCACTTGAATCTGCTGTTGCCGTGATCCGGTTCAAATGAGGAAAAACAGAAGAAAAACGACACCATGAGCGACCCGGAGCCGACCGAGGAGACGCAGACCTGCCAGATGTTTTCGCTCTGTTTATCCAAAGCCTGGAAGACGTCGCCCTCCGACTGAACCTAATCAAAGTCCTGTCATTCATTAGCAAATGGAAAGAAACTGTGTAATACGCATTACTGACGGAAACCCTGTTTGATATTTATTTCAGTCTCTCTCGTCCTTGTGTGTTTTGTCCTTAAATGTTTGGATTAAAACGGTCAGTCAGTGGAGGAAAGAAAAACAAAAAAGGCCACGCTGAAACTGCAGCCTTTCTGTGTCCTTGCTAATCTTGTCTCGAGTCTGTTGTGAGAACTTTCTTTCTTTTGAGGCATGCTCCGTGTGATGTTGTGTGTTTTGTGACTGTATGTGTCACTAAAAGGCAGACAGGACCTTGGACAGAAAGGTACTGGAATAAAAACAACTTGCTTGATTGTGTGTCTACTTCAGAGTCTGGACATTTTTGTTTGTTTTTTTCTTCCAGTATTTGTGTATGCGTGCGTGTGAGTGTGTGTGGATTTATTCGGGCGCTTCTGCTGGTCATTTGTTGGACATTTTCTCCCCCAGGCCACAGATCAACAATAGATGGCCTGACGTCTCCTGGTGACAACACTGGACACAGACATGCCAGCACAGCACACACATCAAATATTCAGCGTCCATAACCCCCCGAGCCCACTTGTCTCTCAGACAACAATTATGTCCCTGTGCGTTCTGGAATACCATTTATGACCACGCTTCATTTGCAATTCAAAACCCAGGGTAATCCTATCATAAATCTTGCAGAGTTACTATAAAAATACCATAGCAAAACTGTTATGTTCGCACAAGTCCCTACTGGAAGAATACAGTGCCATTATGAAAAATATAAAACAATAGGACAAGGCCACTATAGGCTCACCACTGAGCACTGCAGGCACATTTTAAACCCCTATAGGAGCATTTTGAATGATATTATAGGCGATTAAAAAAAAATATCAGTATGTGCAATGCGGTCCCTGTACCTTCTGGAACAACATATATGAAAAAATGGTTAACTAGCAACTCTTTTGAAAGCATATAGTAAATTTCTGAGAGATACTATACAAATACCAGAGCCAAACAATAATATACTTACTGTAAGAGCCCCAGGAGGAAACTTATAGGAATACAACAGTGATGCCAAAGAATATATAAAAAATGAGAAGAAGGCACTATTAATGAATTACAGACATGCAATGTTTAATTCCCTATAGTAGCTATAGGAATATTGTAGAAATCTTAGTTTTGAGGTAACACTGCATTATGTATCTTCTCACTGAGATAAATACCAAAGGATGGCGTAAACAGCAAACATCTGCATAAACATGAAGCTGTGGCATCACTGTAAAAGCTGCCTACCTCTAGCAACTTACCCACTGACATGTAACCACCGGGTCTTTGAATGGATTTATGATCAAATATGAGTACATGACCAAATAAATAAGCTATACAGGTGAGGTTCTGGCAGATAAAAGCTTTTTCTCTGATGCACAATTTCCTTAATGGATGGCTGAAGGGCCTAATCTGCCTGGTGTTTGTGTCTGACAGTAAATTATGTTCACAGCAAAATGAGAGTAACGCAAAAACCTGCACATCATCATAGTGGGATTGTTTATTCATTGCTCCAATGTCCTTGCCGTGGGAACCTCGTTTGGCTTTTAATGGAGGAAAAACCGGACTGCTGTTTTTCTCTCTCTCTCTCTCTCTCTCTCTCTCTCTCTCTCTTTCTAAAGGGAGAGCACACACATAAACATATATTTACCCACAAGCACATTCACCGACAGGAGCTGCACATGTGCACATACAGGATATGCTGTATTCCCTGGATGCTGGCTGTGAAAATGGCCTTGTCAGTAGCCAGATATGCTGTGTTGCTCTGCTATCGTGCCTGTTCCCAGTATCACACTGTGCACCTCCTCAGATAGTGTCCCCTACTGTTTCATCCTTGACCTTGGCTCTTAATGATGCTGATTTTGAAAACAAGAAAGACCATTTTACTGCATCAGCTGCAAAATAGTTTTTGTCATTTACCTATTTTCACACCAGAGGGAGTAAAGTAAACTACCCACTGTTCCTGCTGTGGAGTTGATGACCGGCTCCTTCCTGTGACTGTTTCCCTCTGTCCTCTCACTTCTCTCCCTCTCCTGTTCGTCTTCATCCTTTCTTTTTCCCTTGTTTCACCTCCCACCCTCCTCTTTCCTCTTCCCTCTTCCCTCCTTCCTCCGCCCTCTCCCCTCCCTCCTCTCTAGGTGATCTTACCGGACCTGGCAGTGCTGCGCATTGCCGTCTACGATGACAACAACAAGCTGATTGGCCAGCGCATCCTGCCTCTGGATGGCCTGCAAGCAGGATACCGCCACATCTCTCTGAGGAACGAGGGCAACAAGCCCCTGTCGCTGCCCACCATCTTCTGCCAAATCATCCTCAAGACCTACGTGCCCGACGGCTTTGGAGGTGAGGGGAGGAGGAAGACACACACACACACACACACTCACACACTTTCTCAATCTCAATTCTCAAACTTCATGCACATGGTTTGATGTTGCTCAGTACTGTATTCGCAGTGGTACTTTTTTTTTCAGGGAGAATGACAGTGTTTTTAACATGCTTTGGCACACACTCATAAACGCACGCACATGTGCACACTTTGAGGCCGATTTATCGTTGCATTCAATTTTTTCATCGTTGATAATGAAGTGGCTGCTGTAGCCTTTAGGGAGATGAGAGAAAATAAAGGAAAACATGGTTCTCCTCTCTTCCTCTCTCTCTCTGGCTCTTGCTTGCTCTCTATCTCACTCTCTGCCTCCGGTTGGTTTGAACATTCAGAGTAATGGCATGCTGCAAATGATGATGACAGTGGATCTGCAGTAACAGGCAGTTTAAAACAGGCAGAAGCATACGGAAGCATAAAAATGACCAGGACATTTGCAGTTGTCATTAAACAAAGCCAAGGGGCACAGTCCAAGGAAGCATTACCATAACTATTAGCTTTGTTCGAAATGATCTTTTGCCAGCCTTGCTCTCCTCAGAAACACAGCACTGCATTTGCAGCTAATACTTACTAATACTTACTAATAATAATGGTAATACAGAGAAATAGCATTTCTTTTAACTAAGACGTAACAATTCCTATGAACATGGAGCTGGTGTGCTTCCTCTGCATCCTGTGACTGGCACAGAGGCATGCCAGATGTTAATTTTCTTTTTACTGCCTGTTGTATCAGATGGGAAAAAATGTTGCCACTTTATGGAGTGCATAGTGTAATTCTGTGTTTTATTCCATCTTGATTTAGTTTGTGTGGTTTTGTTTGATATAAATGAAATGCATTTTGACTCTCTCGAGATATGCATAACTGCAAGCTGTCACAAGTAACGTTAGGTCACTATTTAATATAATCTGACACTCTAAACAGCTCACTCACTTGAATGGCCACCTGGGAGTTGTTCTCCACACTGAACATAAAGGCCTTTATTTAACTTCTGTGCAGTGAGGGATTGTGTTTAGGCTATGAACAGTGGTAACTTTGTGTTGGGCAGTAAGAGGCAGTATAGCTTGGGTTGGCAGTTTTTTTTTTTGTTTGTTTTTTTTACTGCAACAAAATTATCTCTCATAACTACTTACCTGTTCAAGCTTCATAAGAAAGCCTTCTCTTTTTTTCACACATTATGGATGTACTGTCCGTTCGAAACCAAGCATATTTTGTACTGACAAATCCTTGTGTCCCAGCCATCGTGGATGCGCTCTCAGACCCAAAGAAGTTCCTGACTATAGCAGAAAAGAGAGCTGACCAGATGAAGGCACT
>OMLB01008069.1:17435-35290 GCA_900302555.1 Myripristis jacobus | reverse complement strand
AAACAGAGATGGTAAGCTTGCACTTGTGAGGGAAATGGGGGCAGGCGGAGAGATGAGGTGAGAAAGAATTAGATAGTGAATGAAGGAGTTAGAGACAGAATAAAAATGTGTTGGAGACAGACATACATAGAATATGAGGACAAACAGCAAGAGGAAGGGTCCAGTGGGAATACAGGTACTGTAAATATTGCTTGAAAAAAAAGAGAGAGAGAGAAAGATAGGCAGCAAAGAACAAGGTTGATATAGAAGGGTCAGCAGAGGAAGAAGTTAAGATATCAAAGTTTTGGTTCTGATATTTAGCACGTCATTAATCATAGAGGGAAGCACTGCTCTGCACATCTCTGCTGTGTGTTTACCAAGCACAGATAATAGGAAGAAAAGTAAGAGGAAAACAGACTTGCCTCTGTGTGTGTGTTTTAGTGTGTGAGAGAGAAAAATCATGCCTGGCAAAGTGCTTTTCCATTCATGTCTCTATGCATGCATGCGCCTTTAAGCGTATGGAAATGGAAGACACACACATACACATGCACAAACACACACACACACACACACACACATACACATACACATATGCATGCGTAGACACGTGTGCATGTGCATAGTAATGCCCTCACACAGTTACACGCGCAGACATATTTGAACTTCCTATTCTAAACCAAGATTATTATAATTTGAGATGAGACGTCTACCTGAAAGCTGTTGAGATTCTCATGAATTTTCAGCCGCGGCACCTTGATGACTTCTTCACTCCTGGCAACTCATAATATTCAGGGAGCAGAGTGAAAGGAGGTGATTTCTCTGCTCATCTGAAATTACAGAAAGAATGATTAACCTCTTCTTTGATGCCCTATTCTTTCATTCAGAGTTTTTTCAGAGATACTGGAACACTGATCCAACACTGGTCATTACCTCGAGTGTCATGGATCTCAAATGGCTTAATAGAGAGCCAACCCTTTCTTCTTTCACCTCACATTCATCTTGCCATATTATATCTCACACTCACCCATACATATCCCACACAGATTTAACTTGATGTATTTCCAAAACTTTTAATTGCCAAAGTTGTGCCTAGTGTGCCTTGTAAGTAATTAACTAACAAACTAACTAAATAAATAAAATAGGATAAATCCTGTATCCAGAATCATCCAATGATGTTTTATCATTTATTTATTTATTTATTTACCCAATTCCCCTTCTGGTATCAATAAAGTATTTCTGATTTTTGGCTATGGGTGCAGAAAGGTGTGAGGGAAAAAAAGTGTTAGTGCTGCCAGCAATTGCCCACATGAGCAAATATTGGAGTTTGACTGCTTATGAACTATCCCTGTAATTATATCTGTTTATTATGCACCTAATAGAGCTGACGGATATGAACCTAATCTCCAGCACTGTTTCAGTTTGGTATGAGCATTAGTGCTGCAGTGTGAATAGACCCTCATTAACCTACACTGGACTGCATGTCAGATGGAAAATTCAAATGCTTTTCATTGTGAAGTGTAAATACAAGAGCCAGATCATGGTCCTACAATATATCAATTGCAAAAGAATTGCCTTTGAAAAATGCATGAATATCTGTCCTCTTTCTGTTTGGAAAACTATCAGCTTTTCAACAGCTTGTGCTGTGATCTGTGAAGGAGATTTTAACTCGATTAGACTCTTTAGACTTTGAAGTGTACAAAAAGTATAGAATGGAGGAAAGAAAGGAAGACTAACAAAGAGAAGGATGAAGAATCCACAGCAACAGCTGCATCGTCTCCTATTCCCTGTGTGGCAGCCGGCATTAGAGTTTCTGAGGAGGGAGAGATTTGTAAAACATGGACATTACAACAATGACTGGAGCATAATCTGCCCAATCCCATTACTGGCTAGAACCATCCACAGAGACAGGCACACACACATGCACACACATAGATGAAAGGAAGGAGTCTGTGCGTGTGTGTGTGTGTGTGTGTGTGTATGTGTGTGTTTATGTGTCTGTGTGTGTATGTGCATGACAGAGAGAGACAGAACAGTGACAAGTGCCAAGAAACAATGGCCACATAATGCAACAAAATGGCGAGATGTCAGCATGGCAGGTGTTTACAACAGGACACACAATAGGACAGAACAGGACAGTGTAGAACAACCCAGCGGAGATTGACTTACACAAATGAGCCTGAGTGGCTGCAGATCACCGATGGGCTTTCTGAATGGCATTCATGAAGCATGTATATGTAGAAGCACAACAACAACAATAATAATAACAACAACATCCTCCACAAAAAAGAAAAAAAAGAAAAACACAGGAGCTGGAAGTTTCCACCTGTAGCTACTAGATGAGAGAGTTTTATATTAAGTTGGTTTTCACAACTATTAAAAATTATAACAGCCTCAACATAATGTCTTACATAATGTTCAGCTAGACCTAGGTATTACGTTTCATGTTATGTAAATGTTCAATGTCTTGTCAAATAATGTTTATATAATTGAATTTTGAGATTCAGAATGTGTAGAATGTATAAATATTTGCAGTGATGAGGCGTCTGCAGTATTACTGTCCACCACAACTGAAAGTCAGGGAGGGAGCTATGGATTGGGCTCTGTTTATCCGCTCAGCCACCCCTCTGTTGGGAAATGATGGATTTTAACAGTGAGGTTCAGCATTTTGAATATTAACCTGACTGGCCAACCACAGCGCCACCACCAGGCCAAAAGGGTCCTAAGCTTCATGCTTAATATCGGGGACACTGCTGGGTCCAATTTGATCAACCTTTGGGGATTGATGTCTTTTTAGATTATATATGTAGCACCTACTAAATGAAAGTGATTGGCCCACCACAGCGCCAGCAACATACCAAAAAGTCTGAATGTTCACAAGTGTATTTTGAAAGGGTATTTTACAGCAACTTTGACCAGCCAGAAGGACGAGAACTGTGTAGTTAAATCACTGCATAACATCTCATACTCCTGTATAGTATGTAACAGGATAGCATATTCCACCTTCTCCTAGTATGGGTTATTATATTATTCTGGGGCACGTACAGTAGGAAGTGTAGCTCTTACAGCTTAATAGGATTAGCAACCAGCCAGCGGGTCAGAGGTTATGTCTTCAAAGATCCCCCAGGAATAATGAAGTGTTGACATCCTGGAAATTGAAATGATCTCAGACAAGCTAAGCTGTTGATAGAGTCGGTAGCACCGAGGCATACGCTATTACAAAAAATCGAGGAGATTGTGGATCCAATCTCCAATGCTCATCTTGAATGTCCCTTTTTTTTGAGAGTCAGCACCAAGAGGAGAAAAAAGCTCTCCAAGAATGCATTCAAAAGCTGATCTAAGCTTTGTCTCATTGCAATAAGCAGATACAATAAGCTGTTGAGGTTATGACTTTGATACCTGTCTCTGGTTTTAATAATGGAGAGCCATCCACAGAGAAAATTGAAAAGCCCTCGCGGTGTAAGTGCATTCGCAATGAGGCTCAGTAGGTCAGTGTTTCACAGGTGTTGATGGTGCAACCATGCTGATCTACTTCTGAGCTTTACCTTTAACCTGTTGACTTTCTATTGCCCTCTATTCATTTAGGTGTTCAAACCGCTGACTGGAATAATACAGAATTTCTTATGATTTTCTGGCATATGTGGGGAGGTGTACTTTTGACATGCATTTCTCATCTTATTTATAGATGTATTCATCCGACTGGTAAAGATTTACAACCACATGGGATGCATGGAGGCAAGCAGGAGAACCGCTGCTTTGTGTTTCAAAGAACTGACAGAACAGAGTGTCTTACTGAGTGGGAGTAAAGGTTGAAACTTTGACCTTGATCACATCAAACATAAGCTCATCCTAATGAGCTACCTACAAACAATCAGTGCACACTTGAGTACTAGTTTGCTGGAAAATGGTGCACTAACTCTGGCACTGCAAAGTCTAAAAAAATAAGTCCAGACACAATTCAGCTGCCTGTTAGATACAGTGTAGTGGTACAGCGTGGAAGTGGAACATTGCATTTTTAGGATATGTGTACTTGTTGAGCTGAAAAACAAATTACATTTAGGCATCTTTATAAGAACATGTTGTCTTTGTAATATCTAGTCCCCACTTATTCCTTTCCAGTGGGCATTGGGCAGAAGGCAGGCAAACTCCCTGGTGTCCAATCCAGACAGTCAACATAAATAAAACTGTGTTGTAAAAGAAAGTGTGTTGCAGGAACAGACTGGGGGGCGATATGGAATAAAATATCACCTATTTCCTGCCAGCACAATATCAGTCACTTCTTTTTCGTCAAAATGCTGTGAGTATTAGCCAATTTCTTTGCCTGGCCTGAGCTGAACAGAAGAAAGTTGCCCCTTGCTGCCAAACACATTGTGATCCCATTGTAGAGTCCCCGCTCAATGTCACTTTTAATGACAGAGCTTCGACAGCAACCTGTCTAAAAAATGTTAACCTCCCTATGCTCTCTGTCTCATTATCAACTTTCTAGCTTCCTCCTGCTGTCTGTCCTGTTCTCTGAGAAAGAATCTGTTATTTAATTAAGATCTATACCTGAACATTTCTGCAAAACAAAATAAAACAAAACATAACCACTGCCTATGCCGTCGCTGTCATCAGTATGACTTATTTCCCTGCTTCTGCACTCAATAATATATTTAGCCATATAGGCATGAGTTATGTAAGGCAAGGTATGGCAGCTGCCATACCTTGGAATCACATTTATAATGCATACAATATACACTCATTCAGGCATACTTGTCTATAAGAGGAAAAGAGACCTCTGATTGGTCCATAATATGCCCGTCAGTGAATGTGAGTGTCATTGAGTCAACTCTTTCCTCCATAATTTTCAACAGTGTGTTATTTTTCCCAGCTGCTTTAGATAAGAGCCCAACAACCTACAGTACAAATTATGTCTGTGATTATAGTGTGTTTTCCTATAACAATGAATTCAAGCATGGTTATGAAGACTGAAATCTGCCTACATGGTCGGTCTTAGTGCTTTGAATCAACATTACATTTGCTTATTTTGTGCCCAATTTGCCTTTTATTTCACCATGTTTTGAATATCCTTTGCTTACCTATTATAAATTAGCATGTAATTCAAAGCATTTCTTTATTTTATGTGTTTATGTGTTTAAAGAAATGACCAACGATAATTAAACCTCCACTCTGTCCATGGTGCTGAAATATGCACCAAATCACTCCTCTCTCTTAGCTGTGCATTACGTGCAAACATCAGGGATTGTGAATGTGAGATACAGCTATATGTCTGTTAAAAAAAGTTTTCAGTGGCACAGCAGGTCAATAGCAAAGACTGAATCATGCAGTAAAAACCTTAAAACTAATAGCCCGGGCTTTTATTTGCTTCAGTCATTGAATGTAACTGGCCTTGGGACAGGCATTTATAAGAGACATGCTTTTATTTATTTTTTATTTTTTTGTACAAAACCTTTACTCATCAAAGATGGGAAATGCTATCAAATTCCTTATTTCAATCAGTAAGTATGAATATTATCTTTATAAAAATGAGGCTACCAAACATATCAATTAATTGCTATATTATTGAGGAAAGAAACATAAAACTGAATCTGACTGAGACTGGCCTTTATTTATCAAAATGTGTAGATATACCAGTAAAAGGGATTCAGCTTTGAAAATAAGTTTTAGGTTAATTCATAATTTCCAAATCCCATGATCACTGAATATTTCTGTGACATCATGTCACACTGCCATCCTTTGGCTTTTGCTGGAACAATGCCCCTGGCTCCATACATCTTGGAGTTCTGTGTGGACGACACATCTGGTGCTGCGTTTCAGCACAGCACATGTACATTACTGACAGCACCATTAACAGATAGTGGTTAGCTTTTCATTATTTCAGTCTGGATTTGTATATTTTATTGATCTGTCCTTCCTTCCTACTTTGTGACAAATCTATTTTTTTTCAAAAGCATGTTATCATAAGAAGGTCCCTGGCTACCTCTGTTTGGCCAATCAGTGTGGAAAGTTGGTCTGTGCCACCTTCACCCAGGACTAACCTCCCTGACAGGTTTTGTGGATGTAACGTGGATGTGTCAGGAACACAAAACTTAAACGGAGTAGAACAGTCATTCCCATTCAAATCGATGTTTCAGGTTGGTCAGAGTGGCAGCCATTTTTATGTGCACTGTTGTCATGGTACCGTTTGGCTACATGCATGGAAAGTTGCTGAGATTTTTGCAAAGGTGGGAGGATGTGGTTAGAGTTGGTTATTGTTTTAATTCAGTTCATCTTTGTTTCAGCCAGTGTTCATTAGCCGTTTCACATTAGCACTTTTTCGCCACCAAATTTCAGGTTAAACACCACAGTTTGTAGCATTGAAGGAGTTATATGAAGCAAAATGCATGTTTGATGATACTTGCCTGCTAGGTTTGCTAGTTTGCAGATGCTGACGAGCTGCTAAGAAAAGCTCGATTCTTGATGTTATTATGACAACCTGACTGCTGACATCAGATTTCAGCTGAGTTTTCAAATGAAGTTTCTGCTTTTAATCTACAGTCTCAGTACAACACATCTGCACAGTTCTCAAGTAAGTATAACACACTTCATGGCCCTACTGACTTGCATTGCCACCATAGCACCTATCCGTTTTTGCTGTTTTATTCTGTTCCAGACAAATGACCAGGACAAACTGTGACCATTTTATTCCATTCACTTTCTGTGGTTGGGAATCTATGGCCCTGTTCCTGCTAAGCCCCTCCCGTAGCCATGCTCCCTGAAGGCCGACTGGCCCATGACCAACACTTCAACCAAGTTTCATGCAAATCCATTAAGTACTTTTTGAGTTATCCTGCTGACAGATGGACAGGAACAAGCACATAACCCTGGTGCCTCTGCTGTCCCTCACTACATTTCAAGGACGTGAAGTTGACTTTTACACCATCTCAATAATTTTATCATCAGAACCTCTCCAGTTCTCCAAAAATAGAATAACTTTTTCTCTCCAATACTGAGAAATGAAGTTTTCTGTTGTCTTCAAAACATTTTTCCAACCTATTGTGATCATAACACTCTATCATGCATCTGAATTGCTTTTCTATTTGTAGCAGCTCAGCTTTAATATGTGAAAATTGTCAAACTCCTTTAAAGAAATCAAATGAAGTCTGTCTTTCAACGCAGTCACCATGAGACCAATTATATGGGCACAAACAATGGTACACAATCTCCTGCCTCGCCTTTTATTGTCCATTTCCTCCAAAAATAGTGTGGGCCCATGGTGTTACCATTGCTTCTATATGCAGTATTCAACCTCTGTTCCCTGTGTGATTATTTGCAATCATTTTGATAAATACTTTTTCAGTGTCCCTCAACTGTCATTCTCTCACTAAATTATGAAACAAAATGTCCTCCACGAGCAACCGCAAAGCATTGTATTATTGATGATCAGAACTTCTACACCCAAACACTCAAAAAAGGATATGCATTTTTTTCTCCACTCCAAGGGTTTGATTGTCAGCAGACCTTCCCCAGACTGCCTTGTGCTGGAAACCCAGCAGTGAAAAACACAAAAAGAGTTATGGATTTTTCTTTGCAGGCCCAGCCTTTTGTATTTTCAGAACTTCCCTTACTTCCTTAAACATTTTTCCTTTTTTTCACAGCTGTGACTCTTTACATATGAGGTTTACGTCAAATTAGAGCTCTTCTTCTCCTCTTTCCACAGTATTAACACATTGATTGAGCCATATAGAAGAGTTTTTATTCTGAAGTGAAGCTTGTTGATATCAAGACAATGCCGTAATGGCACTTATTTAAAAATGCCTACAGTATATGAAGTAAATTTGGCTGATTTCCTATATCCAGCACAGCCTCTCCCATCTGTATTGTATCAGATAGTATAAAATTTACAGCATGTCTTCACTTCAAAAGCAACTCCTGAATCTTTGTATTTTTAATGGTTAAGAACTACCCACCTAACCAAACTTTCCACCGCAGTTTCAGCTTCCTTCTCTTCATTCTCTTTGATCGCTTGAGGTACATGATGTTTTGCAGCCTGGGACCAGAATTCTGTAAATCTAGCTTATAGATCTAAAATCGCAAGCCATTTCTGAAATCCTACTGGAATTTATTTTAAAGACCTCATAAAACAGACTCTTGCTTTCTTGACTTTACGTAGTTATTGTAGGATGTGTGGGTGGGACATGGTGCAGGGAAGGGTCATTAACAAGTGCAAACCAACAGGATATCAGTTTGGGAGAGAAACACACTTTTATTTGAAGGGATAAGGCGGATGAAAGAGGAAGTTTAAAGATTTGTGAAGGGTATTATTGGTTGAAATTTGAATTTACACCCAGGATGATGTCAATATTTAAGACATTCCATTTTACAGGAAGTAGAAGTCATGTGAGATCTTGGGGACAGAGAAACAGAAAATTCAGCACCATAATTTTGTATAAAAAGAAGACTATTTATCTAAACTATATTATTGTACCATGATACCATTCCATCCACCCATTCATAACTTCCAGCCATCCCACCCATTAAGAAGAAAAAATGTACATCCATTTAAGGATAAGACAAACAAACAATACAAAATACCTGCTATAGTATTTGGTATTAGGATACAATGTACCTGCTGCATACCACATGTTAAGGCCAAGTCCTGATCGCAGCGCCCTGGGTTTGAACCTGGCCGCGGGCCGTTTGCTGCATCTCAAATTGCCCCAAAAAAATCTTTTAAAAAATTCACCTGCTGTCAGTATCCCAATCTGGAATTAGTTAGGGCACTTAACGTGATCTTTTTTGCTTTTAAAAGGGAAAACATGGTGTGTGCTGTATTTTTAATTACCAGAAGCTCTTCACCCAGACTTTGCATCGTTACCTCTCTCTTCACACTCTTGCACTCATTATCGACAACATTAGTTGCAATGCTTCCCCTCCCTGTCTGGTGGAATTCAGTGAGAAGTTGTGGTTTTCGCACCAGACAAGTCCCTTGCCTCCCAACAAAAGTCCTGACCAAGCAAGACCTAATTACACTGTAGTCTCTGGCCTGCTCTCCTCCAGAGACTCAGCAGCAAAGTTGGATCTCCAGTAAGTGAGTGGGGTAAAGTTGGAGAGGCAGTGTGCATGTGCAGTGTGTCTGAATGTGTGTACGTATGCATCTGAAAGAGGAAGGTGCGTGTCTTTGTGCTTAAAGGATTGCATACTTAATTCAGTGTGTGTGTGTGTGTGTGTGTGTGCTCATGTGCAAAGATGCTGTTGCAGCCATCACTGCAAAGCTGCCTATTTTAGTTACTGTGAGTCAGCAGAAACTTAAAAGTGCGTCTATCTCTCCTCCTCTGTTTTCCTCTCCAACTTTTCCTCCCATTATCTGTGCTTGGTACACTCACAGCAGTCTGGTTCCCACTATGATTAATGATGTATTGGCTAGATTAAATATCAGAGCCCAAAGTCTGACATCCTAACTTCTTTTCGCTGATGACCCCTCTATCTCAACACTACTCCTTGTTCTTTCTTTCTTTCATGCTGGTTTTGTTAAGCTCCCCCTCTTCCGACCCACTCCCTCCATCTCCTCCTTTCTCACTTCCATCCTCCCTCCATTGCAATATTTTCTGTCGCCATTGTTCTGCTCTCCTTACGTCCTCCTTTCCATCTCATCTGTGACTCTTGTTTATATCCCTCTCCTCCCCCTCTCTATCTGAGTCTCTCTCTCTCTCTACTTCCACAGTTGACTCGCTTTCATCTCTCCCTTTATCTCGGCCTTTCTGAGTCTTTCTCCCCCCTCCCTGCCCTTCCGCCGTCTCTCTCCATCTCTCCTTCCCTTCACTTCTCACTGAGTAATTGACCAAAAATGAGGAAAAAGCCATTACACCATGACAGACTTGGCTGAAAGATGAATAGCTTAGACGAAAATGTCAAACCCAATGTTGTATATAATTTGCATTGTGCCGTCCTACATACCATTACTAGCTGACTCATATTTGTCTGACGCAAGAGTTCACATAGTTGAGTTGTTTTGCCAATCCACAAAGTAGCATTAAGCCCATTAAGCGCCTTCAGAAAAGGAGGCCATTAAAATGGAACTTGCAGAATACGGAGAGACTGTGTTTATGCGCATATTTGCGTGTGTATGTTTCTGTGTGTGAAAGTGTGTGTGCCTGCATGTCTGTGTATGAGAGTGGGTGTCAGTGCGCCTGTGCATACACATCCTTGTTTTTATGCCTGCATGCCTGTGAATATTGAGAGGGTTTGTCTGTTTTTTTGTTTTTTTTTTTCTGTGAGCTTGTGTGTGTCTATGTAGGTGGATGCTAATGGAGTTTTTTTTTTTTTTCATTTCTTTTTTAAAGCATCTCCTCTACAACATCATATAGAGGTGAAAGCATGAACAAAAATGAATTCTAACACATCTCGAAACAAGGTCATTTCGAGAAGTTCAAGTCTTTCTGGAGTGAGTTGAATACGATGTTTAACCAAAGCTGATGCCAAATATAAAATATGCATACAAGAAATGAAAAATGCCACGTACAACTGAACATACAGAAGCAGCCATTTGAAATTCCACTTTTACTAAATGCTTGGTACAGCAGCCCATCGCTACTAATTTCTGTATTATGCATTTGTTATGATATACAAACCCCGATCTCTTTCATCCATCATTTGTTAGGACGCCTACAACAGTTACCATTGCAGCCTATTCTTCCTCAAGTGGTGTAAATCAAACAGAGCAGTATTAATTATCAGCTATGATAGCTGCCGAGACTGATTGAAAATGAAAACACATTCTAGTTACAGCTTCCACGCTCTTTAGTAAAAAATAAGCAGATTCAATGCATCATTTTTACTTCCTGTTTTGAGCTTGGCCTACTGAAATTTCATGAAATGAGCCCAATGTCTTAAAATGCAAACGTGTGCTCCGTGCATGAAATGAGACAGACATTCTCCTGCCGTGAAAGGGCAACATTAAAAGTGCATGATCAGAAACAGTTTGACACAGAAATAGTGGGACGTCAGGGTGTTGTGCTCGGACTGGTGGACAGATCTCTGCCGTTAACGGTGATGACCCTGCGTCAAGTCCCGAGTTATCCCTCCAAGATTTCTATTGTGATACAAGTTTTACATTTTAGTGCCCTTTTTTCTTATTTAAATCATGACCAAAGCCCTCTCCCTCCCTGACCTTAATCAAACTATTTAAGTTGCCTAACCAAAACCATGCAACCATGATTGTTTTCCTAAAACAGTTATGCAGCTTAGTGTATTGGGACATGAGCTCTTCCTCTTCTGACTGACAGATGCAAATGTTTTCAAATAATTAATTTGCTTTTGAATGGATAATGGTTCATGGAGTCCAGGTTAATGATTCAGTGCAGGAGGTGGATTATTTCAACATTTAAATACTGAAAACTTTTCAGCCTGAGAGGACAAAACCTATGTGAAAATGTGAAAATGCACGGCATAACACCCTCTAAAAATGTATGTGTTACAAAGATTAGTAGATACACATACATAGTGACAACATATTCTGCTAGTAGCTGTTGTGTGGAAATTATGTAGGTTCAATTTCAGTGACTTTCATGTTTAAAAGTCACATAAATTGGAGTTGCAAGGTTATTAGTGCAACAATAGATACCCTGTGGTGATGGCAGAAATATTTCCTACTCCAGATTCTATAATTTGTGACAGTAGGAGGTGTTTAGCTTTATCACACTGGTAAAACCCCATGTTGGCTTTGATGTGTCGCACTGTGACGAGTGGATGTCCTCAGGTGTTGCACGCGAACACTCAGACCCACACACACACGCACACACACACAGGCTCGCACACACACAGTACAGTCATCCATGAACACGCACGCACAAGCATGGGTGCACACATCTGCATACAGAAAAAGACACCGATGCACATGTACAAAGCACATGCATATGCACAAGAGGATCAACATTTACTCTTACAGTATGCGGGACCATTTTCGCTGCTTGATAATATCCTCTATTACAGTTGTGTGTGTGTATGTGTTTGTGTGTGTGTGTGTGTGTGTGTGTGTGTGTGAGTGTGTGTCTCTTGCGTGTCAGATCGCATCAATGAACCACCCACACTGCAGGCAGAGTGAGGTTGGAGTATGAGACCATGCTTCGCTTCCAACACATTTATAATTCAACATGCTGTCACGGCTCTACCCATCTCTCTCTCTCTCTCTCTCTCTCTCTCTCTCTCTCTCACTTTTTCACCTTGTCTGTATTTCTTTCACTCTTTTTCGGTGAGCCTTCTCTCACTCGCTCCCTCTCCTCTCTCTTTCTCCCCGTCACCATCTATCTCACCCTTTCCCTCATTTCTCCCCCTCCCTCTCCAGATAATATTATTTCCCGGAGCCAGGGACGGCATTAGCAGTCCATATGCTTCAGCACCAACGTGCCGCGTGTTGGCACATGACAAGATTGTGTCCCCTCGCAGAGAGTGTGTGTAAGCGTCAATTCCATTCACCAGCAGACCGTGACAGGCAGCCATCCATCACATGATAACCATACTGCCTCCAAACTAGTGGTAACTAACCCCCCCTCCACGCACACACACACACACACACACACACACACACACACACACGGACACATACACACACACACTTCTACTTCCCTGTAACTTCATCTCTTTCGCTCTCACTCTCATGCACTTTCTTGTTCACCCATGCAGTGCACCTCATTCATCCTGTTCTCCTTCTTCCTCATTAGCGTTCTTTGCTTCCTCATGTGTGCACTTTTTTTTTCATCATCTCTTTATTCCTTTGCTCACTTCCCTTCCACACTGTTCTCTCTCTACCTTTTTGTTATGAAAAAAGGAGGACAAAAGATCAATCTGCTCCATCTGTTAGGTGTGATATCTCACTGCTAGATGCCGCTTATTGGATTTTGATGCAATTGCTGCATCATATCCTCCGAGGAGGTGGAGGCAGTGACAGCTCAAAAGAAGGGAGCACACTTGTTAATGGGTAATGGCTGGGTTACATTGACATGTTTAATATTTCCTTTTCTTACTTCCAGTGAGAGAAGGAATCCAATTGGGTAATCCCCTCAGCCCTCTTAAGCACTCTGTCACATCCATCCCTGCCATTCACCTCTCCTCTATTTTCAATTTTCAGTAGCTCCATTGGTGAGACTTTAATATGGAAAAAAAAAATACAGCCAAAGCAATTAACACAATGCAAAGTTTCAAAACAAACAAATTATAGTTCACAGATTCATACTTGGTAATTGCAGAATTACTTCTACAGTAATGCAAACCGTGCTCTCGTTTGCTGGCTCAACAATCAAGTCAAATATAGGCCGTATATAATTTGATTTGACTGGACTATTCCTGTCTCCCGTACATCCTGCAACCACCTGCATCTCTCCATTTTTATTTTCACGGCCCATTCGTTTTCAATTTTTATTCTTCCCTCTCATGTCTTATCCTTCGCTGCATCTCACTATCTCTCTTTCAGGGGGCAGAATGTTACAGATAAACATTTAGAGTTGGAAACTAAGTGCACGGACAGGAATGCAGATATGTCTCTCTCTAGCTGGCCATGTAAATGCGCTGCACCCGTGACACGCAGTGATGTCACCGCCAGACCGACTCCGAAAACAAATGTTCACAGGCGCTGAGAGAAAGTGCCTTGCTGTTTCAGTAAATTAAATGATGCACTTTACATACCAAGTAGAAATTATAATGGCTGTCAGATGTAGTGTGATGTAATGTGTGAGATGTGGCAAAACAGAAATCTTTAATGAAATGGGGCATTGTCTTACCTGCCACGGAACGAAGAACAACTTTTTCTCTTGAAGATGTAATGATTTTTAAGTTGATATACCAAATTTCAACAGTACTGTTGGGATAGGGTGTGTCACGCTTTTCTGAAGGCACATTGGGGAGTCAATGGGCCAGACGCAGTAAGCGATATATGAACACATTTCTTTTTTATTTGTGTTTGTATCCATGATTTGTTTTTATTTTGTTAGTACTTTCAGATTTCAGGGATTTTCCCTTTGGCGAGAGAAAATTTTACGAGTGGTTGAGAGCGCTCTTTCCAATATAAGAAAAAGCTTTCTTACTGTTAAAAAGCAGGGGCTGGGCGATATGGACAAAATGAAATATGCCTTTTACCAAATACCTCAATATCGATATTGTACTGATTTTATAGGGATGACTGTCGATGCTTTCATGAGATATCGCCGCACAAGAGATTTCCAGTAAACAGCCATTTGTAATGTTGATATGATGAACAAGCAGGTGGAGGCAAATAACAGAGAGCAGTCTAATAAGATAAAAAAAAAAAAATGCATCCCCTTACTGTGATGCAGCCTTCAAAACCAGGAGAACACAACACAACACTTTATGCAAAAACCCAATATTACAATTTTCAAAATCCCAAAGGATATCTAATATCATGGTGTCAATATAATGTCAATATATCACCCATCAATATGAAGAGAATGTGTATAGATTATAGAGAAACAAGGCCGGGCTGATTTTTCCCAAACCTCAACAAATTAATTGTTAGAAAGGTAAGGTAATGATCTGCATGTTGTGAACTGGGTGAGTCACTGAGTTTAGAAGGCATAATCAAGCGTAAGATAAAATATTGAAGCTCCTCGGACAATGAGATATCACCCAGAGCAGTGTCTCCTCTCCACTTCAGTGTCAACAGTGGTCCTTCTCAGTTCAGCAGCTGTCTCCCAGTCACTTATCAGTGGGGTGAATGAACGAACTGATTAGAATATGGAATATCATCAATCTAGAGCTAATTATTTTTACTCAAGCTGGGAGGCGCAGTGAGTTTGCATTTCAAATGAGAGGAGTGGGACTCAAGTGGATGGTTCATCCTCTGCAGGGAGCTCTCAGAAGTTTGGACTGTGTGTGTGTGTGTGTGTGTGTATGTGTGTGTGTGCACATTGGTATGTATGTATGTGCAAATGTGTGAGAGAGAGAAAGAGAGTTGATTTGTGTCTAGGATTGTCCCATTACTCAGTACACACACACACACAGACACACACACTCACACTGACTGCTCATTCTGAATTGAAAAATTAATTCTTCCTTATAATCCTCAGTGCTTGTGAGCCAGAGGGACAAGCCTGACCTTCACACACACGCACACACGCACACACACACACATATACACGCGCACACACGCAAACAAAGACACACACATGACAATGGCTGCAGCACTGGGAATCCTATGCATAGAGCATCCTCTCCCCCTGAGCTCCACAAGAGCACTCCACAACAGAGGGAGCACGATGGAGAGGACAGAGAGAGAGATGGGGAGAGAGAGAGAGAGAGAGAGAGAGAGAGAGAGAGAATGAGAGCATGTGTATTGAGGTGAATGGATCCCTTGCTGAATAATGATCAGATGTAAATGATGATGAAGATATGATGGCTGAGGGGCTCTGGTGGCAGGGTCTAACATTTGGGACACGCACACACACACACAGAAAGACAGGGATGGATAGACTGAGGGAGGGAGGAGGGTTAGATTGAGAGCGGGTAGGTCGATGAACACAAAACACATAAATGCGTGTGTGCATGCATGCAAAGTCAAAGACATAAATAAGTTCAAACAAACACGCCCAAAGGAACAGATGTACACACGAGCAAGCAAAAAGTTCATACACACGCACTTTGTCATGCACACAGGCTTGCACGGGCTTCGTTTGCCGCCACACTTACACACACAAGCACAGAATTGCCACATCATGCACTCTTTGTGAAGTGTGTGGTGTGCACCCGCACCTGCACCAATACTGTTGTAGTACTCTTGAGTCACCCCCCAACACACACACACACACACACACAGACACACACACACACACAGACACACACACACACACACACACACACACACACACACACACACATAAACACCCGAGCATGTTGTGTTACCAGGCGTAGCAGAGGGAAATTCATAGCCCCTGGCAGATGGTGTAAACAGCCTTCGAAGACAATGACAAATTTGATTAATTGAATTCTGCCACCATTTTGCCACCACTGCAACAAGGCAGACATGGCAGGCTGTTACACATCAGAGAAATCTACAGCGGGAGGCCTGGGAGAGCGAAACGACTTTGCACACAGATTTGCGCACTGAAGTTTTAAATTGATCAAGTAAAAATCTTACCTTTCTTGTACGGAGCCTGGAAAGTAGAAAAAAAAATCAATGCAAGGATTAAATAATTCATGGCCATGAGTTATAACTCATTGGAGCCCTGTCTCCTAAAAATTAGGTTCTCATACAGCTAAACAGAATTCTCAGTAACGTTTTGAGAAGAATGCAGTTTTGACATGGATCAAGTTTGTCTGTAATGTATCAAGAGAAGGTTTGTAATCCATTTCTTCAAGGCCACATGAGGAAAAAGGTGGGGTGGCAGCGGGGTCAAAGAACCTGTCATCACCCAAGTAACCCAAGTTCAAATCCAGTGCGAAGCCATAGTGGTGTCTGTTCTTTGCAAACATTACGTTACGTTACGTTACGTTATGTTAATTAGAAACATATTTGCAATATGTCACAACAAACACAACAAACAAACATAATCTGCAATAAAATGTTTCCCCCCAGACATAATTAAGAATGTGGTTCACTTGTATGGAACTGTAATTTTCAGGTGACAGGGTTACTCTGTCTTTCTCCTGGGAGCAGCCTTCAAGTGCAAAAGACAATATTAGTGCACGAGGATCTCTGCCCGTGGACCTGCTTCCCAGAGATCCTTGGGGCGCCTGCATCTGCACCTGCACCCGCACCTGCACTTTCACCTGCACGCACACCAGCAACTGCTTCAAGGTAAGGAAGCAGGTCCATGCCCCGAGACAAGCTGGTCCATTTACTGTGTCCTCCAAAATTAGTCAAGACAGACATACTTCTCAGCAATTTTAAGGGATTTTAAGCTGTACTTTAATTTGGGTTGATATCTTCTCATAGTTCATCTTAGAAAGCTTCACATTTATAAGTTAATGCATAGAATTCCAAAAAATAAATAAACAAATGAACTGATAAAATAAATAAAATAAACTGGAACATTTCTGAGCCGCACCCAACACAAGTACCACTCTCCCAGTCTTGTTTCCTTCCTCTCACTCTGTTTCACTCATCAGTAGCACAAACTGCACTTTCAAGTTTCTATTAAAAAGTTGATATCACTGTCCTTGGATGATGACCGGAGGAGATGCACCTATAAATTCACAAGGAGACTGGAAAACTGAAGGGAAGAAGGGGCAGAGCGAGCAAAAGGAATGGACAGAGGGAGTTTGGGGGAGTCGAAGACGAAACTCATCTTTGGGTCACACAGAGGTGGCAAACTGTCTCTTTTAATGCACTTTCCATTTGTCAAGGAGAATCAGTGAGACACGCACACGCAGGCAGTGCTGAGCATCTACAGCATACTGTCACCCATTTCAGGCGTCATTACTCAGCAAAATGTTCCAAATTTGTCGCAGATACAATTTTCCACACTTTACCCAGCAAAACAAGCCAAGTGGAAATAAACAAAACATGTCTTTGCAAGTCCGAGACAAGGCGTCACAGCAGAAGGCAGTGTGAGGACGGACAGAGGGGGGTGGCATCTTTCTCGTTAACACAAATTATTACATGCATCCCCCGTTTAATTAAGCAATAGTGGCCAAGCTTCAGTAACTTATTGTCCCACAATATCACAGTTGGTTAGGCCTGATGTGAAATGTGTCTCTCTCTAGTGGAACATGTCAAGCTTTTATGTTGCTGTACACTCAAGAGGCAATCATTCAATATAGCTATTGACAGATATAATCAGTCTTGATGAATAGAGTTTAATGGGAGAAGGGAGTGAGCTCTCCCTCTCCCATGCTGGATTTCTCCCTGTATGGTTGTTTAAAATTGTGGTAATATAGTATTCAAAAATCTC
>OMLB01008069.1:1296-17415 GCA_900302555.1 Myripristis jacobus | reverse complement strand
ATCTCCCTTGCTGATTTACTTTTAGTGGTTGAAGCTGAAACCTGACAGCTAATGCTTCTGTTTTAAATTTTTGAATTTTGTGTGTGTGTTTTTCCCCCATTAAACATCAGTGAAGCTGTGAGTAAAACCCAGTGATGTAATTTGATTCAGTTTTTGTCAGTAAACTGCAGCATAACAAATATACATCATCAAATGCGTTTTAGGCTGTAATTTTCCCCCCCAGCGTGAAAAATTCAAAGCTTGTATTGTTTTGCTGGAATCACTTTGTGTAACTGTATTCCCCTGTAAATCAAAAATTGTCTGATAAAGTCATATTGTCAAATTTAAAGTGTAAAAAAAAATACATTGGAAGAAACTGAAGAAGTGGCTAGTAATAAAACAGATAATCAAGTGGTGTGCATGTGTTTAAGTATGAGTTTTTATTGTGGTTTGTGCCACAAGATTTTTATTTTTCATCAAGTACCACAGTGCTTTTAAGCAATCTTTCCAGGTATTATTTATTTATTTATTTATTTATTTATTCATGTTTTAGCCCATTTGCTTCACTGCATTCAGACTTTACATTGCCACTGACCATTTTCCAAAGCACAACATACTTGTTATTTGTTGATATGTGAAAATTTTTAATGTGTTTCCTAACTCCCAGGCAGAGATTACATTTTCTTATTTTATGGTCTGTTGACTTTTTATAACTGTTAAGACCCTGAATCAAGTAGATTCAGTTCAAAAACATTCACAGACAAACACAGCTGTCATGTGAAACTGCTTCTTTTTTTTAATCTACTACTCTTTTTTGTACTTTACTGTAAGAAAAAACATCTCTCATTTGCATAGTTTAAAATAGTCAGTTTGATCATAGCTTTAATGTTTTATTTTAATGTGACAGTGATGATTTTTCCCCCCATTATGAACTTGTCATACTGGACAAGCACTAAAATGTAACTTTTTTTCTTTTTCTGTTACTTTAAAAAAAAAAAATACTCATTTGCCGTTTTTTTGTGAATATATTCAAACGGAGTTTATAGTCAGTCTCACTGTCACTTTAATGACTTATTCATAATCCTGGTCGGTGGCTGGATCTCTTTTAACAAAGACACATCAGTGTGACAGTTTTGCATTTGGCCCCGTTGCATTTTTCATTACAATGAATAACAGAATAGAGAGAGGGGATACAGGCTGATGGAGAAAATAAAAAAAATCACTCACACACACACACACACACACACACACACACACACACACACACACACACACACGCGCACACACACAATTCCCATAAACACAACACATAAATGGACATAAGGGAAGGGACTTTCTGGACCTCATGCTCCTCTGACCTGTTTGAAACCTGTTCACTGCCTTGCTTTGCATCGCTGCTCTTCATACACAACGGACATATGGTGACCAGCCTTTTCTCTCTGTTATTATCTCTTCCTTTTCTTTGGAGTTTCTTTGTGCCTCTGTGTTTCTCTTTTTGTTTCTTTCTTGTTCTTTGCTCTGTCCCTCTCACATACAAATAGTCTCCCACCAAAAGAAGAAGAGATTACTGAGCCACCTCATGCTCATTTGTTTTTGCCTCCCTAACTCTGTTTTCTCTCAGAGATTGCACCCTTTCTCCTGCCTTTCTCTCCAATTCTTCCTTAAATTTTCTTTCTCTCTGTCTCCCTCCCTATCTCTCTCTCTCTCTCTCTCTCTCACACACACACACACACACACGTCATTCAGCACTGAGTCATCCTCTTATGTGCATTCAGTGTTCGTTTCTCTGTTCTGTCTCTCAACCTATCTTCTATCCTTCCCATATTAACACCTCCTCTCTCTCTCTCTCTCTCTCTCTCTCTCTCTCACACACACACACACACACACACACACACACACACCTCTGTCCTCTGCACACAGAGCAGATTGCAGAAAACCGTAGAAGTGCAAAAAAATGTTATTTCAATCGACATTGTGCTTGCGCTGTAAACATTTTCCCAGACACATGCAGGCATTATGAGAACAAAATAATTGAGTTACTTAAGTAAATGAGTTATTTTGCATCAACTGGCCAGTCCAACTTTGATGTTAATATATACAGCAGACCTGGGTCAGGTAGAAGATGCAAATAACATTCAGCATGTCTGTTAACCTGCATGGAGCACCAGATGGGTTGAGTTTGCATCAGGACAGTTTAAATACATCAGCTGCATTATATTAATAAAAGTAACCCTATGGTAAGGCTATACTGAGTTAAGACTCAAATACATGTTCTTGCTTCTGATGCTGAACTGCGAAAGCTCCATTCATCTTGCACCCCAGCAGGCTAATTCACACAACTATAAAACATATAGTATATATGCAATAGTAGGCTATACATGTTACATCTGTTTAGACTCTGCCTCACTGAGTCTGTGTGATTATCCCTGGTTGTCCTGATCCCTCCTCGTGTTTCCCTCAGCCTCTCCTCTGTGTTCTCCTGTCTTTTGCTCCAGCCACTTCCCCAGGTGTGTCTTGTTATGTTATTAGTTTCTTTTTTGTTCCATTTAAGTCCTGTCTTCAGCTCAGTTCTTTGTCTGATCATTGTCTTTGCTGCCATGTTGTACACTGCCATGTGTGCTTCCAGTGTTCCCCGTGATTATTCCTAGTGCTCCTAAAGTTCCTTGTTATTTTGTAGTTTTCTGTTAATAATTATTTTTCTTGACTGCAACCTGCTCCTGCATTTGGGTCCTACCAACCTCCACACACATGACATTGACAAAAAATTCTGTTTGGACCCTCTTTAGGGTTTAAGGTTAGGGGCAACCTGGGTCAACAGCAGAAGTGGTATGAGTGAACTACAGAGAAAGAGTGAGCTATTAAAGTCATTCACTTTGAATTGCATTGGCTATTAAAAGTCCACTGAACATCTGATGGTGCTGATTGGATGGGGCAGCTAATAGCCAATCAGCTGATGCTGCAATTCTCCTTTTTTCTCAGTAGCACACTACTTTGACCTCTCATTATGTGTGTGGTATCAGATTTTGTCAGCGCATTATATCTAAGTATACTAAATTGAGATTTGAAAGCTTGCTTGTGATTGTCTACATTTTCTGAAAAGCCCCCTTAATCCGGCAGCCAATTAGACTAAACCATATGGCAACCATAAAAATTTGATATGCAAACACTATTTGACTTAGCCTTGACATACAAGAATGATTTTCAAAATATGCAACACAGGCAAAAACATATGAATGGCAGCAGAAGCCCAACTTTATAGCTCAAAAGAAGATTATAACTCAAAACTGAGCCCTATTTTCAGTCACTGAGTTTGGACAAAACTTTGGCCATACTCTAGCTGGGGGGGTTGTAAAATCAGCAGGCTACTATGTGCTGTATATTAATATGTACTGTGGAGCTGTAAATTGCTAATATTTCAAGGGAGATTTCAGTGTGTCCTTGGAGATATACATGTGATTAGCACTGATTCTGAAAAGAATACATTATATGCTGCCTCCCCAGACAAAATGCTTGATGACTTCAGGCTGATGTGGTCCAGGAGATACATTCAGCCAACGATCACAAACATATTCAGGAGGATAAGAGGTACTTTGCAACTGGAGAACATGACACAAAAAGATGCAACTTTGACCTATTACTGAGTATGAACCTACCCACATACCCTACAGCTGGTACAGTAGCTGCTTATACAAGTCATTTCAGAAGCCATAACATGATGTAGTGTTTGTGTAGGGAGACTAAGAACTAAAGGGCCAGTATGGGGAGTGAGTATTTGTTTGGTGTCGTGACTGATTTGAAATTGTACTAGATCTTTTATGTAAGGCTACTCACATAGGCTGCTATTGTGTGTATGTGTGTATGCATGTTGATGTGCACAAATCTATCTATCTATCTATCTATCTATATGTGTGTGTGTGTGCGCGCGTGTGTGTGTGTGTGTGTGTGTGTGTTAGAGATCAAAAAAGAGAAACAAGAGGAATCGCGAAAAGAAAAATGGCAAGTCATCAGCAGAACAATATACAGAAAAGGGTAGTGGGAGGAGAGATAAAGAAGAAAAAAAAAAACAGAGAAAACCAAGGTGAGTGTAGTTCAGCCAAACAGTTTCAATTAGTCTATATGAAAGAGTGGTCCTTTTGCTCTGCTTTAAAATGTCATTTATAATGGCTAATATTACTGAGGCATTTCTTTATGTGATTTTGCACTTGCACACTTTGAAGTGTACAACTCACTGTGAAAACAGCAGTAATAATGAACAAATGACAGAAAACGCAACATCAAAGAATAGGTTTTGGAAAAGGACAGCTGCATTATGGACTTTTATCCCTCCACCCGACCATAACTTTTTAGAACATGCTTTTACTTAACGTACCCAGTAGTTCTGCTTTTATGTGCAAGACAAATTACACAGAGCAGTGTGAATGTTTGAGCTCTCTTCTCCTCCTCAATAAGTTGTTGTACCGTAAGCAACTTTCCATCGTGTTAAAATGATTTTTCTCTTTCATGCTATCTGGTTCTAAAAACTTGGCCTTGGTGAATAATGTTGACTAAATGTAATGGGGAGTAATGGGGAATGGCCTTGCTCAGGTGGAGCTCAGATACATTGGGCACTTTTCCTATACTCTTTCCTACACTCTTTTTTTTCCATTAAATCACTTCGGCCTGAGAACTAAAAATTGTATTTGCAACCTAAGTCTAACCCAAGAACTAACCCTTGCCTGGCAATGTCCAGTGAGGCAGCAACAGCCTTGAATTATCATATAAATAACCCAACCAAATCCATACTGGATACTACTCTTGGACAGATGGAAATGAAGATGTTCTGAAAGTCCTTCAGCCAATCCTCCAACACCTGCTTGGCAAACTGAGATCTCTCTCTGCTATCAGGGTGTAGGGGGTATGATGCCTCTTGGAAACTGAATATGATTTCCAAGAGCTACCAAATGGTAAATGAAATGCATTTCTGGTCTACTGACCACTCAAAGCACATTACAGTGTTTTGCCACATTCCCCATTCACAAGGTGCCAACTGTCCATCAGGAGCAGTCAGGGGTTCAGTGTCTTGCTCAATGACACTTCAGCACATTCTGGAGAAGCCTGGGATTAAACTGCAAACCCTCTGATTACCAGATGACTGCTCTACCTCCTGAGCCACACCACCCCCAGTACTAGTATGTGCTGGCCTTGGAAGAGGTCTTTTGTTGCCACCCACTGTCACATCTAGGCTACAGTTACATTGTTGGCCTTGTGGGCTGTTCCACAAGGCACAACAGGTTATCAAAAAAAAGGAGCTTTCTTCAAGTCTCGACTTCAAGCTAAATGGGAGCCAGGGATTATACATCAAGACTGCACATTGAGAGGCTGTTTAACCTGACATACTTCAGGCAGCACCATGTAAAGGCCGGTTTATGCTTCTGTGGACACTCAACGCAACGCGCACGCAGTTGCCATGCAGGGCGTGTGTGTCCAACATACTTCTGCGAAACACGCTAAGCAATTCTCTGCCAAAATGCTATGGGACGCGTTTTTCTTGTTTTGTTTTGTTTTGTTTTTTTCTTGACGACCTACGTAGACCCTGTGATGTATGGTCGCTCATCTACCTGTTGTGGTGCCGGCAGCTCTATTTTTAAAAGGAGCAGCAGTAGATCCAGATCCAACCGACGAGTCGAGATGCGATCATTTTAAAAATGACGCTGCCGGCACAACAACTGGACGTGATGCCGGAGAGGCGAAATGCCGGAAATGATGTAGTTCAGCGGATCAATCATAGCTCTTGTTGTCAGTGGGGGGCCTGCATCGGGGGCTACGGCGGGTCTGCGTAGTTACAATTTTTCAGAGCCGCGCGGCAAGGCTCTGCGGCGGTTGCACAACCTCCGTAAGCTCCGCACAACCCCTGTACGCTTCATGAATGCAGAAGCATAAACCGGCCTTAAGGCTGGTGAAGCCCTGAATATGATGGTGCTTATTAGGAGCAATAGGCTCCTGCTCCCACCAGGAAGGCATAGTGACAGCTGAATGCCTTGCAGAATGTCTGGCCAAAGAATGCCTTCCTTTTCACCCAGGCCTTTGAAAGGGCTTTGGTTGCTGCTGCAGGGGCTGGCCATGATATAGCTGAGTGCTTGCATGATGCTTTCCAGCCATGTTCTGCAACTTCAAGGCACACATGGCAAAAAAATAGAATTTTCACTGGACTTCCAGGAGCTACATCAGGTTGACCAAGGCTCTTCATAAAGGTCAAGGCTACTAGCCTCAACAGGTGACATTCCAGAAGTGTGGAAAGCTTTGAAACTTTGTACAGGGTCCATTCTGACTCCACGTGCCCAACCTCCCTTAGGATTAGGAAGAGGCAAGTCCGGACGCATGAGTCGGAAACCCTCCAGACGGTTTCCTTAACCAGATGTTCCCGATTCCTCTCACTACACACTTTTTTCTGGTATCCTATCACCTCCTGCACAATCTCTGACTCCTCCTCCCCCAGGGAGGTGACGTTCCAAAAGCCAGTTTCTGCACCTTAACTCCAGTCCGCTAGGCCCTCTGTCCCAATCTGCCACCCATGTGACATTGAACATACATCACCCCTACTTCTCCTCATTCAGACTGAGCCCAGCTTAACCCAGTCTGGCCCCCAGGCACTCACCTACAAGTTCCTCTCCCAGGCCTGTCCTCAGAAGGGGGGGGGGCAATGTTCTACTACCAGACCAGGTGCCTATTGGTTGCTGTGGACAGTTCACTGGGACTTCTGAATTGCTCCTCATCTGGTTCTTCACCCGAGACATCTCTGCCTTGGATGACCCTACCGGGAGCTACATGCTCCCCCGGTCACAGGGGCACACAAACCCCTAACTTACTGACTGCCTGTCTCTTCTTTATTGGTTTGGGACAGGTTGAAATCCAGACTTGTATGGTGTACAGTGTACAGTCAGTACTGCAGCTCCCAGTGGCTATCTGCACAGCACAACATAAGGTTAAAGGATTATATGAATGACAGTTTATCTAAATACATCAATACCATATCATGAAATAAATTATTACTAAAAGTGGACACCTTAATGGACACTTTTCCCTGAGAGAATGCATTTTTTAGAAATTGTAAAATGAGTACTTACAGGTGCTCATTTACAGGGCTACTAAAGAAAGCATTACCTTTTGGTCCATTTGTTAGACTCAATCCTGTCTCAGTAAAAGTACATCTGTTTACGGAAGGCAGACATCAATCTTTCTTACAGTTCTAGAAATGTATCTTAAGCAGCTGAGTATTTTCATTTCAGGACAAAAAGTACATCTGCTCCATTGTAATCAATCCATCACTTAATACTTTCTTCAGACTGTTAGAAAGTGATGGTGATGAATTGCTGAAATCGCAGTCTCATAGCCTTGAGATTGAGTCCAAATAATTCTTTAGATGACTGAAAGAGTGATCACTCCATCACCATTAAAAAAGGTGGTGAAATTGTCATTCACAATACCAGACTTTACATTGAAGAAATTGTAATGCAGGGAAGTAAAACATGCTACAAAACTGGAATTTGATCATTGATATGAATATACAGGTTAAATCAGATATACAAGTATTTATTTCCTTTCCACTTTCAAGAATTGAGACTGTTTTTGCTAGAACAAACATTATGTTCACATATTTGCCCTGGGGCCCCGGCCCATCAAAAGTTTATCCTTTAGGAAACAGCAGATAGATACATAAATTGAATGGATGAATGAATGAATGACCTAATGAATGAATGACAGCATAGCCTATTCCCCCCCAACCCCCTTATTTCAGCAATATTAGACTCAATTCACAGTTTTAGTTAAGATTATGTAGCCATGGGAGAAAGAACAGGGAGCGAGAGCCTCATGAATAAAAACAGTGTTTATACATTAGTCTCACCTTTGGATTTGCTGTGAATATCAGGCATATTTGTTCATCAGCTTCTGCAAACCACCTAGGACTAGATGTGCCTATGTTTCCTTTGTTGGATAATGCTATTACCAATTCACTGTATATATTTACTGTGTAGTTCCACTAATCCTCTGCGCTGGACCTGTGGTGACTGTAAAATGGGAATGCAGCAATACCTCTTTTTCTGTTTCTGTTTATGAATACAAAATCACACAGTTTTGGTTTACACAACCTATCAGTGTGATTGCTTTTGAGGAATATGATGAACTTAAAATGTTACTGTTTGGGAAAACGAATAAAACCGTGACATGATGCACTTTACTCCATCAGAGATGACAAATATCCTTCAATTTGTGAAACTGGCAGGATTAACATTGACGCACATGAACATAAGAAAAATTGACGAATGAATTTGATTTTTCTAATTGTTGAAATCTTCTCATACTGTGCTGTAATTTTACAGGGTTTCCATTCTGTTTCTTATAACAGGGTCACGGTGCCCTGAAGGTGAAAGATCTGGGCTAAACTCACACAAAGGAATAATTTCCTTGACTTTTCTGAAGCTTGGCCTTAGCATAAAACTGCTGCTCTCTAATATCTCATAATCTTTTCAACCAGGGCCCAAAATGGAAAAATTTAGTCCTGCCCTTGGATCCAGGCTCTAGGGCTGCATATAACGCTTGTGATATGAAGACCCACCAGGAAAGGTCAGTAACCCATTTTTTGGTTAAAGATGAAAAATGTTTACAAAAAATGTCTCATAAAAATCCCCCAAACCTTTCTAACAACTGCTTATTGCCCATTTCACAGAAAAATGCCCTTGAAACAATTTTCCTTGTTTTTACATGAGTTGGAAGTCTCTAGGGTTATTTGTTTTCACTGAAGTTTAATTGAAAAGAAAAGCATTATTTTCCTCATTCTTTTAAAGCCCACTTTTCCAGGTATACTTTTTTCTTTTGTCCAGTAAGAGTGATATGTACTTTTTTTTTTTTTTGACCTAGTGCTGCTGAATGTGTGTGAAATCAGTTCAGACATTCTGCAGTGATTTTGATTAATTTCAGATAAGCTCAATAGAAATGTGTCTGCCTTCTGTGGCTGGGCAGCTCTTACCTATATTTGAAATGAAATGATTTGGGCTGCCTACCGAGACAACTTGTTCCCTTTTACCACCCCACACAAGTCAAACCACCCTCTCAGTTCACAACTCTCTTCACGCATCCTTTAAATGCAAAAGAGTGTGCCGAGTGTGTACAAGAAGGTGGACATAACCCTGCTGCACTTGTTTTGCCTGTGTGACTGCAGTTGTGCATGTGAAAAGGTTATCTGCATTTGTGTGCATGATTTGCATGTGTAAGTGTGCGTGATGACTTTAAATATCTGTGTGTGTGTGTGTGTCTGGGTGTGTGTGGATGTATATGTATATGCGCATGTGCATTCCAAATGCACTCGTCATTCAGAGAGCAATATCTCTCTATTTTACCAAAAGCAAGTACAGGCTGTGATTGGGATCAGCACTACGGCTTTAATTTGAAGCCAATGCCTCGGTGTAAGGATACAACGTACTCCTTGGTTGGAATATTTATTCTTGCATATTATCCTCAGAAACCCATGGAAACTACCGCCCCAAAATGGAGACTGATGGAGACAGTTGAACCTTGAATACTGAACTTTTTTTGATATGTGCTAGGCAATATTTAAAGGCCAAAATGTACTCATATTATCAAGCTTAACTCACAACATGGGGCTGCAACAGGGAATAAATCAAAATCCCTCCTGTTGAGCTACCATAGATTCACCCTGTAAGACAAAGTTAAATGCTGGTATTCCCTATGATCATCAGCAGGAAATCTTTATGCATGGGGAGTGATGAATCAAAACTAATTTTTTTGATTTTTGATGCCATGTTTAAATATTTCTTTGTTTCGATTCTTTCCTCTGGCAGCTATTTAGGGCCACCAACCTCCAAACTGCCTAGTGCATGTTTAGTAAATGCAATGCAGATTCACGGCAGGTATCCATCAGTTTATGGAATGTACCTCTTTTGTGTGTGTGTGTGTGTGTGTGTGTGCATGTGGAAGTGTGTGGTGTGCACATGTGTGTTTGTGAAGATAAGTGAGAACAATATTCACTGCATGTGGTCATAAGGCAATGAGCCCAATTATTGTCAGCAGATCCAATTTAGCAGTCCTGTTTAAGGATGCTAGGACTGTAATATTAGTCGGCAGACAAGCCACCTTCCCTTCTGTGGATTTATGCAGCACGGTAAACAACAAAGTGTTATCGAATACCAGCAGCTATGCAGGCATAACAAGCAGAGCTCTGAGGAGGCTGATGTGTGTGCGTGTGTGTGTGTATATGTGTGTGTGTGTGTTTATTTATGTGGATATATGGAAGTGAGTAGTTTGTGTATGTGATTATGCCTCTCTCTCACTCTGTCTTTCTCCTCTCTCCCTCTCCCTCTCTCTGTCTGTGTACAAGCTGAGTACTGCAGCACCAAAGTAAGCACGCCCTAGGCTACACTTAGCCACAGCTTCCTTAGCCACTGATGGGATGTGGGGTGCTCTTTATCCCTAAACAGGGAGAACAGGGAGTATGCTCCAACACCAGCTGCACAGCTTCGGACCGTGAACAAGGAGTGGTGGACTAAGGCTTGTTTAGAAAATAGGGCTTGAAAGAGAGGAATGACAGAAAAAATCACAATGGGGAAAATAAATTAAAGTGGAAAAGCGCTACGGTGCTGGGTTTAAAAATGCAGCCAGGTGAGCTGGGATTTGAACCCATGTTAAGTGACTGAGCAACAGATTTGTGACGCTGACTTAACTTGGTTTAGTACAAATGTCTTGTGTTGGAACATTGCTGAAAGTTATTAGAGTGGTGAGGCAGTTCATCCTTTTCAGGCACAGTGACTTGAATGAATAATTGAGCATTACTGATCAACAGCCACATGTCCTTGAGCGAAACACTGCAGCCCACATTCAGCTGTGTGATATACCACAGCTATTTATGCACAGTCAATATGCTGGGCCCAGACGCACCCTACCTGTGGGGTTTCTCAGGATAAAGTTACCGCTGTCTTGTCATTACAAACCATCGCATGCTATTAAACAGAAAGAGCACCTTATAAGTCCAATAAACAAAGATTATTGACTAAAAAAAGTGAGTTTATATACGATGGACTAGAAACAAGGTGGATATTTAACACCCCACTGCTAAATAAGCACTCAATTTGAGCGTGACATTGAAAAATGTCAACAAATCATTGTCTATCAGGGTAGAGCTGCAGGATAGCTGGAAGATGGAGCAGGACAGGCATGACATAGGCAGTAAAACAGAAACATACTGTGCTACATGTCCATGAAAGGCAATGCATCATAAACTGATCCAGGAGCCCCTCTGCTGCACACTGTTCCGGCTAACCTTGCTATAGCCTTGAGCAGCAATACAAAGGCCGAGGAGCCAAGAGACCATTATGTGTACATACAACATACAACACCACATCAATACAATGTAGTCACTCAAGCAAAAAAATACATCTTATCCTACATAGCCAGTTAGTGCTGCACCTTAATTTACATTCTATAGAGAAATCGATGTTTTGATCCAGCACCGGGATCCTCTTGAGTCCCCACTCTTGACTTAAAGGATTTATCAATGATGAATAAAGAACTTTCCACAAAGGTCATCCTCACTTGTGAAGAGTAAACTGCCATTGATTGCTATAGCAATTTAAATATACTGCGCATTCACTCACATTCAACGAAACACTATTTCTAAACAAAAGAAGAGGAAATTCCTTTGATATTAAGGTGCAGCGGCTGCGGTAATGTGGATAAATGAGCGAGGCGGATGAGGAGAGAGCTGAGTTGCAAAGCAAAGCTCTCAATCTACCATTTCCCAGCATGCTTGGGAGCGTCTGACTGCACTTTGCCGTCCCTGCTGACACTGCAACCCTGCTGACCTCGTTCGGTGGCAAGATAATGGATAGATGAGGAGCAAATTAAAAAAAATATACTGTATCTGCAAACTGGGTGACACAATTTAACTTTTTTTAAGCTCAACTCAGTCAATTATTAACCTCTCAGAAATCCCAAATCATGTGACATCATCATGAACACAGATAATTTTGAATTTGTACAAAAAGTGCAACACTTTACACAAGACTGAAATCATTTAAGAGGGCTTTTTAGAAATACACTCTCACAGGAGAATATGGCTACATCCCCATGTTTCACACCAAGATGGACAGTTTCCAACCAATTCCAATTGCCATGACCATGAGTAATAGAAATTGGACATGGATGTCATGCGCTATAATGCTCCCCATACGGATCTTAGGGATTTTATCCAGAGGACCAAGTGACAGATGTAGGCACATAAATGACACCAGCATGCTGAACCAACACTATCCTGTGCCTAGTCTGTGGCTGCAGGACCTGGGATCTGGGATCCAGGACATCATGTTATCCTGTTCTCACTGAATTCTATCTGTCAGTCCTTCAAATGGAAATTCATTGGCCACTGTCCATATGATGAAAAACAGTAAAGTAAAAAAAAAAAATAAAATATCAGAACATGGCATGCAGGAATATTTCTTCTTCAGTGTGCACTTGGCCTGTGATTTGTCTTGACCATCTTTAGGCTCCTCTGATCCTGAACAACTCCCCCATCTGTCTCTGTCTCTCTCTCTCATGCTCTCTTACACACGGACAAAAACAAAAACAAACCCACTTTGTCAGTCGAGGATGCAAGATTAGGAAAGAAAAGGGAAGAAAAAAAAACCTTAAGACCACCAGCTAAAGTAAAACAGGCAATCCTTGGCCTGAGGGAGACAGAGAATTGTGTGCGGGTGATCTACAAGCGCAATTCTCCTTTTGGAGCTGCACATTAAACATGCTTTTAAAGAGCTGGCGATAAAATGCGAGGCTTGAGGATTGGAGAGATGAATCCTTCTCGGCAGACTCTTCCACAGCCTCTCTATCTGCACATTACCGGGTTTGGAGCCAGATGGAGAAGACCAAAGAAATTGAAAAGTAAAGTTGTCTCCTTGTGAAGTGGGAAGACTTGGGCACAAAATAAACTAAATGAGAAGGAGAGGGAATAACAAGAGGGAAAAGAGGAGGATGGGACATACTATATTGCGTGACGAAGAAGAAGAGAGAGAAACCAAACAGTATTTTATTCTGCTCGTTTTAACAGAAGACATCCTTACCTGTTAAAGTTATTTCTCTCATCCATTCTAAGTATATTAAAGCACTCCAGGGATATTGCCACCTGACTCAAAGTACTTGTAAAAACAGTAGAAATATAACTATTTCAATGCATTTTAATTATGATTTACTGAAATTGTTTTGTGCTTCCTCCCCTATAATTATTGACTCTTGTGGAGACTGTAAAAATGAAGTAATTAATTTGTTGATGAAAATGACACAAGGCTACTTGAAAATCCAGTTGCTAGTTTATTTGGCCACCTAAATTTTGCACCAGGAGGGCTTCAGACTGCTCTGTATCTCTCCCCTGTCGCTGTGACAGCCTTCGTCCCGTGGGAATCACAGGTCCTCCCAATCAAAATATCATTCCCACATGCATATCATATTATGGGAATGAATCTCTAAACCATAATTAACCTGAGTCCTGTGAGCAGCCCCGGTTCACACATCCACAATCTCATCAACCTGGAGCCCCGTGTCTCTCATGTCATTATGAATGATAAATGAAAAATCTCAATTTGCCATCTCACTGTTCCAGAGAGCAAATTTGTGACTAAACTAATAAAATAAATGTCTGGTTTGTTCCCACATATTGACAGTTGGTATAACAATAGTGAGTTCGTAGAAGCTTTTACATGAGCTACATTTGGCCGAAATGTTGAGAAACACAGCACTTTGGCAGGGAAACCCTCTTGCGCAAAGAAGTAATGCATTTTACATTTAACATTTGTAGCAAAAGTGTCTCCTTTGGAATAAACAGAAGAACAACTGGGTGGTTGACATGAACAGGAATTTTCATCCATCTGGACAAAATACGCCACCGACAAAACTCAAACTTCATCAGCAGAAAATTCAAAAAAGAAAAAGGGAAAAGAAACGGATTAGGCTAATCGTTCAAACGAAGGTAAGCGTGCCACAAAGGAAAAGGTAAAGGATCACAGCTGAGTCTGGCAGCAGGCTGGCATGCAGGCTCACCAGGGTCTCAACCTGATGTTTGACCAGCGTATCACACAGGGTTTGACTCTTGTTGAGGCAATTAAGATAAAACAAGTGAAATTCTTACATTTAACAATAAAAGAGAGGTAAAAGAATCCTTGGATAAGCTTGATTTGTCTGATTAGATAAAATCAGATGCAAAACAAGTCATTTTTTCAAGCGTGTCCTTTACTTCAGTACTTTGGTCTGTGCTATGGCATTGAAGTAGGAACAAGGCACTCAGTGTCAAAAAACACACAGACAGACAGTAATGATCTGTTTTCCCAGCGATTAATAAATGTCTAAAATTAAATCAAAATTACTTATTCTAATAGGGTTTCTGTTCTGAACATGAATCATTCTGATGTGCACTCTCCCCAGTTCTTGTTTTTTTTGTTTTTGTTTCAAAGAACTAATCAGGTACGAATTTGTTCAAACTAGCAGGAAAGTCACATCTTAGCCCGAAAACCTAATAGGAATTCCATTCGAATCACCGAAACCACTTAAAGCTCTGACTGCTTCAAATTGGGATATCACAAAATATAACAGAAGGAAAAAAATAGCTCTGGGGTTAAAAATCAACACAGAATGGAATGAACCACAAAGGTACCTTTTTCTGAACCCATTTTCACCTCTTGTAACACGGGCCTCGTTGTTCACCTCTGTGCTGCCGTTTTCCTTCGTCCAGCTCATCTTGCTGCTTTCATCAAGGCTATACAGCCTCTCAGGGGGGAATCAAAGGCTCTGAATGGACAGCCGGAATGGAGGAAAGCAGATTTGTGTTTGCCAAAGAAGCTATTAACAGAGGAGGGGAAAAAAAAACAGGAAATTTTAGTCAGTTCACTTATTCAAACTGCTTTTATTTGACTTTGTCAGAGTCTGGATCACTTTGTTTGGCAAGCACAGTGAAAGCACAGTAATTTGCATTGATGTAGATAGAGCCATAAAAGCACCTTTCTTCCACTCAAGTGGATGGTAAGATTTGACCGCATGCGGATGAGAGGTAAGTGGAAAATCACCCAAATCGATGGCGACCACGCCACCTGGGGGAGGGTGACCACATTACGAGAAGCACTGCTCCCCAGCAGACCGCAAAATCAACCTAACAAACTACCCAAACACAATTAGCAGCTAATTTGTACAAGTGCTTCTGGCTGCTTTCTGCTTGTCCTCCTAAGTCCCATTGTGAGGGCTTTTCTTTATGAGGCCAGCATGTTGATGCTGCTCAGGTAGGTGCTTTAAAAGTGGTATTTGCAGTCAAATGTTTTTTTGTTTTTTTTTTAAACAGTGCATAAATTAGATGTGACAATTATGCTCTCCTCATTCTCATTCTTATTCAAACCACCAATAATATGTTCAGCTGGAGGAAGTCAGCCCCAATTTAATATTATGTCAAAGTCAAATCAGAACAATGCCCAAAACGTATTTGGAAAGAATGCAGCTTTTTTATATATATAATTTAATTCCAATTTTCAGTGTAATAAAAAAAGTTATTGTTGTCTCTTTTCCTTTGAGAAATTGAATTGACTGCTAAAGAGCAGTGCATTCACATATTGTCTTGCAAATAAATAATAATAAACATGGAGGCTAGTACTTAACAGGCTAATTTAATGATTTTTATTCAGTTGCAGCAAATGTGAGGTTACACATTACTACTCCTAATTCAAGAAACTCAGAAAGCAAAATTCATTTTCTGGTATTATCCAATATCTTCCTGATACATACAGTGAATGCATAATAGCAATATTTCTCACAACTCATTACTCGGAAAAGTAATATTTTTTTCTGCAATGCTTTTCTCAATAAGGAGTTATCAACAGACATTGTTGATCATTATTCTCACAGTGTCTCTTTTTAAGTTGCACTTCCAGCTCTACAGTTGCACAAACAATTTATTCAAATACAAAGGTGTTATTGACACAGAGGTACATTGGCATTGGTGTGATGAATTTAAAAACAGGTGTCATGGGCTGGACAAAGGGGTTAATGAAACTCCCTCAATGCACAAATTTAGGCTACATGTAAAAATTTAGTTCAGCTAAAAAAAAAAAAAAAAAACACATG
>OMLB01008063.1:2215-17861 GCA_900302555.1 Myripristis jacobus | reverse complement strand
CCAGACTGACTTCCCAGCAAAACACAGCATGAGCCGCTGCCAGGACTTGGCAGTGTTGTGGAACTAACGCTGAAAAGATATACACACACACTCATGGACAAAATAGTACTTATGGAGAAAAAAAATAGGACAAAATCGAACATTTGGACATTTGCACAGAGACAGCAGCATAAACACTCTCACTCATTCACTTACTTACACATGACATGGAAGACGCAGGTTACCATTTGCTTCCCAAAATGCAATAATCGTGACCCAGTTTCTGGTGGTCCGGAGCAGTTACCAGCCTGCACTGTAAACAAAAAAGAAAACTCATTAACTGCTCCATTTTGAATACATGTGCCATTTTCTGGTTAATAATGTGGATCTTGGGGTTAAAACAAAAACCAGTGTTTTTTGTAGAACATAATCAGAATTTATTGCTATTCAAAGATCTGCACCTTCTCCACACCAGCACAGACCAATAGGCCTTGGTAAAGCAGTTGAAAATATTATTTTAGTGTTGGTTTTATCTAGCAAGGAGATGGATAACTGACTAATTTGAAAAAAGTGTTTATTTTTCATTATCATCGGTTAATATCATCTTTCCTGTCTTTGCTACAGTTTTCCACTGTTTCAGCTTCTATGAAAGAAAAAACAGTTTGCAAGTAAAGTGTCTGTATGAAAACAAACAAAAAATCTAACCTCTAAATGTGATATTAGTTCAACAGTTCATAGCCTGTTAAATGTATGGGCTATGTCACTTGACACAGGCCTGTTGTGTATTAATACACCATGCCATCTTCAACAATTGGCACATGGTTGGACAGCTGGCACATTACCTAAAACTGATTACACAAGTCAATTGTTACTGTTATGAAACCCTATTGCATCTATAATCAGGATACATGGCTATATATTCCCCCTCAGGATTTATTTAAATTTGCATTTGGTTCAGGCGTTCATAATGTCACCCAACCTATTTAAAGCTCCCTGATGAAAAACAGGGTCCAAAGGTTTACGATGTCCTGTCTGCTAGTGTGGGGTGACAGAAGCAAAAGGCTGGAAATCAGGCCGCTACAGTAAATAGCACGGGCAGTAATACCACCAGACTGAAGCCTAATTGGGTGTGATCCATACAGTGGCTCCACTGGCTAAAGACAGAGCTAAAAGGGGTTAGCGGCAACCACAGGCCTGATGCAACTTGTGCAAACCCAAATGTTTCCAGCTCGACAACACAGGTGTCGGGATCAGGAGCTTGCAAATACTGGCTAATTCAGGAATGCCAGGCAGTTTGCGAGCTAGCTAGTGCGCCACATGCCAAATTCCTTTCCCGGCAGACTGGGAAACAAAAACAACAACAGACAGAGTTCAAAAAGTGCTCCAGATGAGTGTCTCAATCTGTTTATGTGGTGAAAATTGAGATGAATAGACAGCACATCAGAGGAATTTTAATTTGATTTTCCCGGCCTTTAAGGTCACACTTCCTGAATATTTGACCACTGAGGAGCAGTAATTTTAAAATAGGCAGAAGTATGACAGTTTTAAATTACAGTGTGGGGACCGACTCTTTTACTTTACAGTGAATTACTGTAAAACATGCTGCTTTCAGGCAGCATGCTATACACTCTATGAGGGAGTCTTACTGAGTATTTGAAATGCAAGATGACCATTCTGCAGAACAGGTTCAAGTGGCGTGAAGATGAAGTGAAGTGAAGATGTTACATGTGACACGTGTCACGCGTAACACATGTCATTGTGGCCAGCTACTTACCAGCTGTAGGTTTCATCAGTTTACATACTGTAGTTAACTGGGATTTAATTATAGCTGCCCATTTTTTTTGTTTTGTTTTGTTTTGGGTTTTTTTTGTTACTAGAAAATAGTAGCTTTTTAAAATCTTAAATCATAAAGTTGTAGATAGTCAGATGCCACTGTGATTAAATTGTCCACAAAGTTAAGCTCAACTTTGGACACCGATCAAACGTCAGCAGTGCTCCGTGTTTAAAAACAGCTAGACAAAACACAGTGTAAAAACATGTCTGTCTAACGTACATTGGAAGACAGTTCACATTGAGAAACAATAAAAAAACAAAACAAAACAAGCAAACAAACAAAAAAAACAGCATGCTAAAAGTCTGATGCATCGTCTGCATGTACGGCCCAGGGATGAGATGCTGAGGCTGTCCAAACAATTCATGGTTAACAACGATTAGGATGCTGCGAAATAGTCGGTACTCCAGTTTTCCCTGATTTGAACTATGCTGTTCAACCTAATAAAATTATAGATCCAGGCTGGAAATACAGTCAAGGGTGAGCAGGTAGGGATTTTGCTATGAGGACCTTTGAAAAGAAATGGTACCGTCCTGTTAGTAAATTAAAGGTTCAGTTCTTGGCTGTTTCATGTCCAGTGGTGTGATGTTCTATTCACAGACAAAATGTCCTTCCCTGAGCCTGTCTGAGTGCAACATGAAGGATCCAATAAAAGTTGGGCACAGCATGGACTGCCTCTCACCTGCACTGCACCAACAGAAGGCTTATGACCTATTACACAACTTAACTACACTCACCACAGGCTCTTCCTCGTTAACTCACTCTCTGCACACATGAGAAAGTGATGTCTGCTGAACCTGTGACACAGTATGAGTCCCCAAATCCCCCTTCACACACACAAAACGTCTTTATATTAGATCTCACAGTGTCCTATTCTCTGCTGTATTATCAAAGCTGTTTGGTCGTTGCTAGAGGAGGAGGGTGAGGAAAACAGCGGTGCTTTCATAATCCTTCCCATTAGACGGCTGCCAATTGGATGTTTGGTAGAACATTATGATTTTCATTTAATGCTCTAACACATCAGCAGGGCTACAATAAGACAAGAGCCAAATGGGGCTGCCAAATAAGTTGTCATGGCTACACTGACCCCTCTGTTGATGGAAATGTAAATGGAAAATTAAGTTTAGTACGAGTGCTGACACCTTGTTGGTATCAAGAGGTGTTTACTTTCAAAAAGTCACCACGTCACGCAACTACTTCTGTGTTTCTACTGCCAATTTGTGTTGTATATCGTTTGTTTCTATTCCCAGCGGTCTTTTCTCCTGTGAAGCACATTGTATTAGTAGTAGTAGTATTAGTAGTAGTAGTACTAGTTGTAGTAGTAGTAGTAGTATGAGAAAGAATGCAGGGAACCTGTGATCAGTTTTGCCGAACACAAGTACTGTGTAGTGATATTAGTGTCAAGCTTGTATTTAGCTCCACCAACCAGGAATTATGCATAAACACAAGAATCATTTCCAGCTCCTGTGGCTTAGCCCAATATAGCAGCACCACTGACATGAAACTAAATGAAAACATGATTTGTAACAGGCTGCAAGATTTTGTAACATTAGATTAACCAAAATAATGAAACAAGACACCATATGTAGGATTGAATTTACATTCTTAATTTTAAATGCAACTGAGGTTATTAAGGTGCAACATACTCATACATTATTCTCCTCTTTACTGCACATTGGTAGGCCTCAATTCTGGTTCAAGCTTTCTCCAGTTCATGAAACTTTTACATTTGTTATTCTAAACACTCCATCATGGTAAAAATCAAGTGCTGCACAGGAAAGAATGTTTTCTAACAGCAGCAACAGCAGTTTATGTGGAATAAGTGGAGGACTGCCTAGTTAGCATGAGAAGTGAAAGCAGAACAGGCATGGAAAACAGTGACACCTACAAGAACTATAAGTTCATCAAGGGAAAATCCAAGTCCTGGCTGTGCTGTTTTCTTGACAGGTGATCAATCAAGTGCAAAGCAAAACCACAGTAATGACCATTTAGCACCAAAGATGTTGGCACTAAAATATAGAGTAGACTGCTGGCTATACGCTGTCTACTATTGAATAAACAACACTAGCCTATGGCGGGTTGATTGTATGATTCTGTGATTGATTCGTTTTTATTATCTTGGATATTACGAGTTGGTATGAGGTGGGAGGGAGGGAGAAAACTCTATACAACTTCAATAGCTGTTTTCCTATTTCAGAGCTGATTTAAGGGATAAGCCAAACCATGTTATGTCACCATCAGGGAAGCATTTTGCCACGATGAACTAACATAACTGGGTAATCGATACTACGCAAACAACTATTAATAAACTGCAAGAAGGGTGTGTTTGGACCCGCACCAACAAGTTGATATCACATGGCCAGTGAATCAGTTAGCGTCTAAAAATAAAGTAGCATATCACCATGAATCTAACAGAGGCGAAGCCCGCGGACAGACCATCTGGCCATGGTCATGGTAATGAAATGTCACACAGCCATGCACTAACTAGCTGTATTATGTGGCTGTTCAATTTCATATTGGCAGTATTACCATAGAGTCTATGCTAATTGGGATACTGGCTGCAATCATGGCATTAATGCCCAGGAGGGCAGTCTTAAACAGTGCAGCTTAGAAATGAGCTAACAGCTTCAGGTTCACCGCCGTGCTAAAAGACATAATGTGGGGACTGAACCTGCAACCGTCCAGCTCTGACATGGTCTCTCTTACTTCTGTACCCTGCTGCCCTGCTCCTACGCCAATTAAAACACCCCTCCAGTAACCTCGTGATCATAGTTGTTTCTTCAAAATCTTCTTCAAATGCATCCTCCAGGCAAAATTTACTTACATGATAACCGGACTTTTGTTTCAAAGAGGCAGGGCTAGAGGGGTAACTTACATTGCTAGGCCAGCAATTTTTAGCATTCTCCCTGGTAGCATTTATGGCTTGTAGTGTATTGTGTAAGCACATTACATCAAAAGAAGGCTCTGTTTGTGCCTCTCGTTCAGAGAGCAAAGGCAGAAGATGGCCAAGGAGATGAGGTTGTGGGTGCACACCACACCGTAACAATCAAAGTTTCCACCATTTTGAATTTGGTCCATACGAGTGTTCAATATTGCATTATGTCTCACAGATTAATGATTTACGAGTCTTGAAAATTTGCAGGTTCACATTCAGTCGGATTGAATTCAGTGAATAGGCATAAGGCAAAAATAATTTGCTACCAAAAGTGATCATTTTTTTGTACCTTATAGAGTTTTGACTGGATGTGAACAGGATGTGAGTATTTCTTGAATGATGATTGGCTGTCCCATTCCATTGATTTTAAACATTCCCCAATTAGCCTGCTTCTTAGCATGTGGGACTAATTGGTGGAGATAGTCAAACATCACTTTCTGTTTCAGGAAATGTAAAAATGACTGAATGCACTTCAATTAATTCTGGAGGAATGGCTTTAAATGTTGATGCTGTCCTGTCTTTTGCATATACCCTCACTCCACTCATGGAAAGAAAATGTATTTCCATGATGCTTCTGTGAATTCTAATGTAAATGTAAATTCCAATGCAACAAAACCAGCTAAATCAGTTTCAGGCTGACAGTCACAGTGACCTGTGGCCATCTCTAACCCTATAAACATGGGATAATTTATGACCAAATCAATATACATTTACCATGTGACTTGCTCACTTATATACAGACTGTAAAATCGTGTGTGATGCCTGTGCCACAGCACCACAGTACAGGACATGGCCCATCTGCCCTGCAGACTTGTCTTGAAGCAAGATATTTAATCTGTGGCTGACGTCTGACCCCTGTGAAATCTGACCCAAAAAAAACACATTTGCCCAGCATGGATCAATAAAACATTAAACATTATTATTTTGTCAATTAAATTGGTTGTCATATTGTCTGAAATGATAGATAGATAGATAGATAGATAGATAGATAGATAGATAGATAGATAGATAGATAGATAGATAGATAGATAGATAGATAGATTTACTTTATTGATCCCAAACTGGGAAAATATGAAATAATTAATAATGTTCTGCTGAAAATATCCGAAAGAGTACCGCTGACATCACTGCAAATAGCACATGGGATTATGACTAAGATAAAAAGGTACGCTATCTTAGCAGAGATAATGTTTTCAGTGTGAACATGCTGTGAATAACCAAGGATGTGTTTTCGCCTAAACACCCTTATCATATGGTATAATTCCATATAAGGTCAGGTAATCTCTAATCTCAGGGATTTGGAATAAACCTTTGGATGTCCTCTACGCTTTGTAAATATTGGCAGATATGCATGTAAATTCCTGTCAAAAGCCTGTATTTGGTTTTAACCCTTCTCTTTCCAGAAATTAGATAGCTCAAGTGCACTTATTATGCTGACTAAACGTATGTATTCACCTCAAAAGTCGCATGACTAAATGTGTAACTTAAACATATTAAGAAATGCAAAGCAAAGGTCACTCAAAAGTCCGATTTAAGTCTTTTTTAGGGTTTACAGTGTACTGTCCAAAATGAACCCTCCGACTCACCTTTCCCTTCACCTGTCAGTTGTGTATAGAAAGGACACGAAGTTTGTAATTCATCACAAAGTGCAACAACATCTCAGTAGAATCCAGATAGTCAAATGTTACCGTCACAGAAAGATCCTTCTGCAGTCATTTCCTATAACCTGTGAAACCCCCTGACTCATGACTTAAATGGCAAAAATGTGACAGACTCCATTAACTGTTTTTATAAACATATGGCACAATAATCCAACTGCCAATCATGTTACCTCCTTCATTTCTTTGAAAATGAGGAATAATTAAAATACTCCAACGAGTGTGTAATTAAAGCAGGTTCATGTCTCATTTTAATCATCTAAGCTTGTCACTTGGGCTGGGCGTCAAACTTTGATATCAGTTTCACACCAATTGTTCTATAATGATCATAAGGTATCAAAAGCCAAAGAAAAGCCACAAGACGGTAATATTTTGGAAATAAGATAAAATTTTAAAAATTAATTCCAGTTTTGGGGTAGTATCACTGAGCAAATCAAATGAACCCAGACTGATAATTGTATCTATTGCATATTGATTTATCTAACTGGACTGTAACATTTCCAATGATACCCTGCCCCAACATTGATGATGACAGTAAATAACAGAAGGTTTGATTTGCCTAAAGGGAGACATTTGAGGTCTAAAATGGATAGTTCAGGTTTATAAAAAAGCATATTAGATTTTTACCAATGAGTATTTGAGGTAATCAAAAAACCTGATGCTACTGATGTTCCTACAACTTGATAAGACCAATGCTACTCTGCTGGTCATTTTAAATTGTTTCCTAACTATTTATAGAGCCAGAATCAAATACACAACACAGTATTCTGTTTGACTGCCTTTAAGAAAGCATTTAAGGCATGGACTCTGTACTGTTGAGAAAAATTAGCAGCATTGGCTTATCTTGTGTTGTTCTTACATTTGGCAGCATTATCTAATATCGAACATCTCAAAGCTCTAAACAGTGGGCCATGTGCACTAAAGACAGATGAAACTGGATTGCCAGTCGAGAGAAATCCGGTTGTGATAAATCAGACTTTTTACACACTTGAACTATCTCTTTAAATGATCAGTCAGCCAAATTTTATTCAGCAGTCCTGATGGAGCTGTAATGGGCTTAATTGGCCACTTTACTTGTTCTCTCACTTTTTATAGCAGCCATGTTCTCCTCAGAAAGCTCTCTGTGATAAACAAGGTGGTAAAGCATTTATATTTTAGGGCATTCAGCTGACACTCTCGTACAGAGGAACTTACTGTGAGTAAACTGGTTCAGCATCTCTCTAAAGGCCACGTTCTCGACATGCGGACACTGACAGACACACGCTGACTTTTTAACCATTAAGCTGACGTCCTGCCTAAAAGCCAAGCTGTTAAATAAAACAAAATATAATTTAATGTCAGAATGGATGTTTGGCAAAGTCTTAACTTTTAAGTTGCTCAAAATAACTAACCAAAAGTAAATTATCAAAGGAAAAGAAGCTTTTTTTTTTTTTTCACCTAACTGAACATGCATGTAGTTTTGTTCCAGAGGCATTATGTGCCTTGCTCAGGGGCACATTGGTACTGGTTGCTGGGGGACGGTGGGACTTTCTCATTCACTTTCCCGACCCAGGTTAATGTCATTGTCCTACTGCCACCACTCCCAAGCACTCTATGTACATTTTAAATAGACAAAGTGAACCATTGAGTGTTAAAGCTACATGCTACAATTTCTGACCACTAAAGGGTGTTAAGAACTGAAACTCCATTTGTAAACATAAAGAGCCAGTGCTGCTTCCGGGTTCATGGTAGAGTGCTTGTACAAAACCAAAAGTAAAGCAAAACCGCATTTTTGAGATGGAAATGAGGGACACATCCCTTGTGAGGGACTCACAAGGCTTTTGGTAAATTACTTAGATTATTTGGTCTTTGACCTTCAGTTTGAAAATGTGGTGAAGCTGCTGACTTTCAGCTACAAGGTAAGCTACTGTGAATGAATGCTTTTTGTCTCCCCAGTGCTGACTGCAGCAACAGAGGCACTCCCACGACTGATCTGAAATTTGCATGTGTTTATCTTCAGAGCGTGTGGTTTCAGAGACGCGCTGAATAAAGCTGAAGCAGTGAAAGGGTGAAGAGGAGGACTGCGGAGGAGCTTATTCTCAGGCTGCTACAGAATTTTTTTAAGCTAAAAGCAGACAATAACAACAGGCTGGCGGTAAACTGTATGGTGCAAAAAGACCTACAGTGATCATTCTCACATTGCAAGGGTTCATTTTACTGCAAAAAAGATTAAATATTGCTTAATGTAGCTTTGAGTCAACTGACATTTTAATCAAAGTTTTTACTTATTGTATAAAACAATGCACAATTGATTGAACTAAATAAACAATTGCACTATAACAACTTCATGTGAACAGTTGTACAAATAGGCAGGGCTGATGTTTCTGGAGCCAAAACATTTTCAAGTTGTGAGTACTTAGCTGTTACTCCTACTCTGCCTTGTAATCAAATGATTTGCTCTCAAGTCCACTGAGGAGGATGTTGGGGCTCATCCAGGCCAGATTTCAACATGACTTCCAACATCTAGCAGCATCTCCTTCTGAAGAGTTCCTTCAGCCTTAAAAGCAGCCGGCCTGTGGGGATTTCATGGCTGCTTGGCTGTGAAGTGTAGCTTAGTGCCTGGCCTGTGGCCCTCAGGCTCCTCGTAGATGGTTCTGAAGGTCAGGTTGATGCGAGGACCCCGATCGTGATACTCTTTAGCCACCTGATGCTGTTGGACAGAGAGACAGAGGACACACTTGACATTGACATTTTAGACATTTAGGTGATGCTCGTACCCAGTGAGGACTGGTTTATAGTTTCACATCTCTGTGTCTACATGTGCATCACATTATGTTCAGTCATCTGCCATTATGGATGTCATGGAAAGGTAAACATTAGGTGCCACTGTCGCACTTATCAAAGCAGGGAGCACCAAAACCAAAGACGAAACATGGAAATGGAAACCCACTTCCAGCCATAAAGTCTCTAAATGTTAACTACACTATTGTTATAATGCTTCCTTGAAGGATCAAATGAATGCCTTTATCGGTGAACCTCCTCAGCAAAACACTCCTCAAACTGTTCCATCTTGACGTATGGTTGTTGACTTTGTTTATGTGACATTGTTTCTGCCCTAAGTCATTCTGTGTTCAACCAGATTCATGCAAAGTAGAGGAGTTGCAAACGTTTCTAAATGTTAGACTTCCCTATTGCAAACATAAAGCTGATATATGAGTGGTGCAGCAATACAGTAGTATGAAATTTTTCTTGTATTTTGGTTCTATATGCAACATATTTTTTATTTCTTATCAAATCCTAGTAATGGGAATGGACATGCACAGACTTAAATTCTTAAATTTAAAAAGAAAAAACAAATAAACAAAAAGGACCAGTTTCACATGATGGTCCTGATAACTTTGCTGCTGTTGGAATGTGCCAACAAGAAGATGGGGAATATACAGACAGATACAGACACACAACTACAATAAGGAAACAAACAAACAAGTATGTGGTCATGACAAGATCAATGGTGCCAGGGATTTCTTCAGATGGAGGGGATGTTTGTTTTGTGGTCAACAAGATGATGTTGAAAAATACAACACGAGACACCAGTGTTTTATAATCCAACACAAATGTCAAATTTTCTCTCTTTGCATAAACAGAGCTGAAACAAACAGACAGACAGGCAAGCAGGCGGACACACCACACACACACACACACACACACACACACACACAGACTCAAACTGTTCACGAGGCAGACAGGCCAGGGCCAGCTGCTGTGTTTTTGTTCCAACTAGTTCAACTTTCAACACAGTCTTGACCTCTCAACACAAAATAGGGATGACTGTCTGTTTGTTTGTCCTGTACATCATACACACACACACACACACGCATGCACTTTCCACTCTGTCTATGCATGTCTACAGCCTCCATCTCAATAGGAGGTTAAAGTTTTGTTGTTAAAAGAGCAAGTCTGGATCAGACAAAAATAAAGTTGGAGGTTTTGCTTGGCAGGCCTGGTCCAGAGTGGCAGAGAGAATTATGGTTGCAGTTATCTTCTTTCTCTGGCAGGTTCTTTAAAGAAGAGATGAAACTTTTCTAGAGACACTCAGGGAGGCTTCGCCATAAAATGCCTCTGACCTTCTCCGTTTTTGTTTAGCTCATCCCTCTCTCACCGTTTGTCTCTGTAGCTCTCCTCTTTGTCTCTCTCGCAATCCCATGTCTGTCTCTCTGCCTTTCCATCTTTCGGTCAGTCCTTCTTGTTTTTCAATTACTTTTTTGGCATGACAGGATTGTTTCACAATAGTGCACAAGCAAACAAGATAGCTAACTGATTATTGCAAATGGGATTCTGTCTCTCAATGATGAACACCCACAGATACTGACACAGATATCTACCCTACGGTGTGATCAGTATATGGACACTATGCCTAAAGCGTGCACTACCTAATTCTTTGTATGGTCTCAAACTGCTTGGCAAGAAACCTATTTCAGATGTTGTCACATTCTAAGAGAAGGTATACCTCTGTCTCAACTCTGCAAGCAGCAACATATTTCACTTTCTTTTCTGGTGCCATGATTTCTAACATGGCCCTCTTTCAGCTGCCAGTTGATTTGGGGTCAGAAAAGCAAAGCAAAAAAGTATCGGGAGAGAGCCTGTTTCCACCTGAAAGTGCACAATCGCTCTGAGAGGAAGAATAGGCTCTACAGGAGGCAGAGGCCGATGTCCTTTTCAACACAAGTACAAGGACTACAGGTTTTTATCAAGACACTGCACTGACTTAATAATTCCAACACTAACATTAACCTTCAGCTGTAAAATGAGGCCTTTCTCATAGCAATGATGCCATAACAAGTCACTTTTTAGTAACTATGCTTTGCTTGTGAGGACCTATAGGTAGAATGTCAGTGCAATTAAACAGCTTTTTCCTCAATTAACAGTGTGCATATACTCCATTAAACTTTTGTGTCTATTCAGGATGTGTATGAATTTGTGTAATAATGATATTATTTCATAACTGATGTAAAAATGGCCTGTTTGAAATAAATGACAAATTGTAGGTCTCCTGAACACAGAAGTGAATGTTGCATCCACGGACCCTGCTGAAGCCTGAAGACATTCTGTTGTTATAAACTGAAAACAGCACAGTAACATTTATCCTCACAATCGAGTACAACCCCATTCTTTTGAACAGGAACCAGCTACACACACACACACACACACACACACACGTGCAACGACTTTCCCATCCTCTCTCATGCACCCATATACACCTGCGTGCCTGTCCCTGAGCGTGAAACAAATTGCTCTCATTATGCTGAGGCTCTGCTCCTCTCTCTGGGCCACTCCATCCATTATGGCTGCCTGTCGGTCAGGAGTGGAGGCCGAGCTCCTTGAGCACAAGTCTATCCTCTCACGTGTATTCAGGCGGAAGCACTAACAGCCTCACACACACACACTGTAGAGCTGTTCGTCACACTCCATCGACCCCGTCCTCACCTGTCCGAGGTCGTTTGAGGTAGAAGAGTTTCTCACACCGTTTTGAGTGTCCGAGGGTAGATGGGATTACCGTTTGTGCCGAAGTGTTTGTTTTAATGAAAACAGCCGGGGGCGGAGTTTTCTCCTCTTTGGGTTTCTGCCACCAGACACAGCCGACTAACTAGATGTTAAAATGTTCAAGTTTGAGCTCGAGGTGTTGAACCTAATCTACCAAGTCATTTTAAAGCTGGTCTGGGTCATTTTTTCATTGGACATTAACACCTATGTTATGTAGAAGCACCTGACTGCAATATAATATACTATAACAGATAATATACTATAAAAAAACACTTTATTGTGTAAGTAAGCAATATTAAATTACTGCAGTCAGTGTAGCTAAAGCCAGTATGCTCCATAGTCACAGGCAGGCATGTAATGAATACCAGAAAAACCTTAAGGTAATAATCCATAAATTTCCATTTTGTTACTCTGTATTGACAATTGATATGATACAATAATGATTCAACGCTGCTATAGGTAATCAAATTTTCACTTGTTCCTACCAAAAGATTTTTGCTGTTGTAGGTCTTTTCTGGGAAAAAAAAACAGCACATAGAAAGTGATATTTCCTCTGGCTGCAGCACCAGCTGTGTAGTTAGCATGAGCATGATTAACAGAGTGATCTCTGGAAAGTGCACTGAGAAAATACCGCAACAATGATCCCAGTGTTTAACGTAAACAGGCTCATATGGCATTGCTCAAAGTTATATCTAGATCTAAATCCAGGGATGCAAACAGCAAGAGCTCAAAAAGAAAAGAAAAAAAAGGGGGTCAGCTTTAAATGGTGCATTTATGGTCAATTTCAGCATCAGACCAGCAAATACTAAGGAAACAGTGCTGACAAGAAAAGGGCCTCCTCAACAGACAGAGGTTAAGTTGTAAATTGTGTTAAACTATGTCCTCAAACGTACAATGTCCCCTCCTCAATACTGAAAAAAAACATCCCCAGTCTGCCTAATGAGGTCTTACTGGCCAATATTTCCCCTGGATTCAATTAGCAAATAGGCAGTGGAAAGGTGCCACAAGGGGGCGACATTTACCTTACAGGAAACATCATTCATTGCACTTTTCAAAAGACCTTTCTTTTACTTTGAACAGCGTGGTAATGTATTTAAAAGCTACTGTAACAGTTAACGTTAGCTGCTATGGCTGCTTGTCGTGCTAGCCTGGCCAGCTAGGTATTAGCTAGCTTATGAGCTAACTGTTTCGCTAGCCCCTCACAGGACTGGTTACGCATTAGCTGGCGCTCCTGCTTTAATCCTTTATCCGACCGTCCACTCCACCGCGAAAATAATCACTGCCAACAGTTGGTTAAAGGACTGTTCGCTGTACGACTGTCGAGATCATGTGAGGTAAAAACACGGTACTCCCCGCACAGACTTGGTCATTTCAGTCATCAGTCATTAACTTGTTTCAGCTGCGTCCTCGCGCTGTTGTTTTGAAGTGCCTCGCCAACGGCCAATCATGTGCCCTCGCTCGCGACACATGCTGCTGACAGTTTTTTGTTTTCGGTTGCAGATTTGTTTTGCTCAGCGCAGTTCACTCATGAGTGTAACTTGCATTTTAGAAATTGCCATGATTCCCAGTGGATCAAAATAACATCACATACATTTGACACACGGTTTGTCCTGGGATAAGGAACAACATATTAACTTCTCACACTGCTTGGACTACGCTCACATTTCTCTAACACCACGCCCGCTTCAGTTTTTGGCACTTTTTCCACAGGGGGCCTTGTGGGGTTATTAACCCTATCCCCAACCCTCTGACTCAGTTTGGCTGACACACGACCACACCCACTTCTGGTTGTGCCCACTTCAGATTCTGGACCAGAGGTATTAGCTCTAATGAATTTCATTAATTTATTTATCTATTCGTCGCATCGCATGTTAAGTAAAAGAAAAAAAATTGTCTAACCTCATTTTTATTTTTTTATTTATTTTTAACAATCAGTTTCCTCAAATGGCAGCAGTCAAAGTGTGAGTATACCATTAGTGGGGGCCCGTTCAAACTTTGAGCACAGCTTTATAGTTGTGTGTCCATTGCTGATTTTGTGTTTTTCACCTGACTGGTGAAGCCTACCTGCCAGTCGTCCTGCGTGGCTCCTTCCATCAGCAGCAGTGTTCCATGACTCAGAGGAACCCGAATCCTCTCTACATAGGTGTAATCGCCATTCTCTTCCTGACAAACACACACACACGTTAAGCACAGTGTATCATTTAATAGCACATACACAAACTCTCACACATTCATAGTACAATGTATTTGTCAAAGGCTAAAACAAACAAGCACCAGTGTGTGGCCATAAACTAAGCTCAGGGTGTATGCTGTGACGCACACAACACTTCCAACTGTCAACACAACTCATCTACATTACAACTAAAGAAGCCTACCTCCTGAGAAGTGTATACTTCAGCACTTGAAATAACAGATGGCTATCAGGTGTGGCTAACTAAATACTCCTGTCAGTCTAAACACAATGGCGACCCAAAGCCTTCCAGCTGCCCCTCTCTTAGTGTGTGCCATTCTTGGCGTCCCTCTCCCACATTCTCTACCTCTGTTGTTCTGTTCCCCCTCAACACTATCCTCACCCTCCATGTTTTATTTAGACATGTACACCAGTTCTGCCACAGTCCAAAAGAACATTTTACATTTTAAGACTTCTGATTAGCGTGTTTAAAAGATGTTAATTCTTTTCGAGAGTCCTAAGAGTTTATATCATTTAAGACTTCTCACACTTTTTAAGGACCAGTGCATATCCCTGTGAGCAGATGAAATGTAAAGTAAAGCCAACAACCAGAGCAAGGATTTCACCAGAATTTCATTTGGACAAATGGAGCATACTAACAACAGTTCCATCATGGCAACTTTTCTCTGTTGCAGCTCTACTTCAAATAAATAATTTAGGCTAATAAAATGTGTATTTGTATCAGCTACAGCTTTAGAAAAAAAAAAAAAAAAGAAGAATTATTAATGTTGGTGCTCAAATTTTTAGGTAAAATGCTATCACAATTTCCACGTCAAATTTGTGAAACAATTTAATAATAATTTGGATCAGGCCTGACCAGACCAAGCTGCACCATCATCCCATGCCTGATTCTCACCAGTGGAGGGTGCTTGCGGAGACTAAACACCCTGGTGTCACCCAGACTGAGGGAGGCGATGGTGGGCTTGGCGCCCAGGGAGGCCTCATCATCACTGTGCCAGCCGATGCTGTCGTGGCCGTCCTGGTACAGGTTGCACAGAAGGGAATTGAATCGATGTCCACTCGCCTGCTGCACTGCCTCGCAAAGGGTCAACAGCAATGGGTGCCACTGTTTTGGGAGAAAGAAAAGAAGAAAAAAAGAGAGACAACAAATGAAAAGAGAAAGTGAGCAAGTGAGTGAGAGAGGGAGAGAGAGAGAGAAAGAGTAAAAGATGAGGCACAACATGTTAGTCTCACGTATTCCCCAAATGGTAATAAATATGCAAGGTGAGATATTGTTTCCTTAGGATTTGATTTCAAAGTCGGATCAGTAGTCACTGAGAGGAGAGACAGTCCTCCACTATGATTTCATCACAGGAAGCAAAAACACAGCAAGCAACCAAGAGAAGAACAAAAGAATTAAAGAAAAAACAAATAATAAAAACAAAGAGAGAAAGAAAACATAAATAAAATAATCAACTATTTAAAAAAAAAATCAGATAAAAAATATGCCTATAATTAATATTTTGGAATTTTTGACATTTGTTGTCATTTTT